>ML810462.1:18183-31479 GCA_009831015.1 Picea engelmannii
TGATATCCATTTCCATCTTGTTTGTTCTTCCATAGGTATAGTTCTTCTTGGAACACATTATCTTCCAAGAGATAGATATGCAAGATATGTACAAAGACGATGCAAACAAGATATGTACAAGAAATAAGAAGAGTGTTGTTACCTTTTTAGAAGAAGAAGTCTCTTCCATCCCGCTTAGTCTTCTTTGTAGGTTCCTTTTCTTCGGCAATTGATGCTTCGTGTTTCTCCTTCCTTCTTTTTAGCTCGGGACAATGATTCTTGTAGTGACCATACTTTTGACAGTTGAAGCATTGTACTTCTGAAATGTCTTTCTATTGATTTGGCTTCCTCCTTGAGCCAAGCTTCCTTTTGTTCCTGAAGTTCTTGAATCTTGTTGTGAAGGCTTGATCATCATACTTCTTTTGGGGTTTCTCTTTTGCACTGATCCTTGATTCTTCTTGAGCACAACAAGTCCAAAGTTCTTCAAATGTCGGATACTCCTTTCTTGTGTTCATGCTTGCGGCAAATGCATCCCACGCCTTGGGAAGACCATTGAGTACTATGTTCACCAATTCCTTCTCTGAGGTGATCTCTTCAATAGCTTGTAGTTGATCTCTTAGCTGGGAGATCCTTACAAAGTATGATTTTATGTTGTCATCATCATTCATCTTCATGTCACGGAGCTCATTCTTCAGACTCATAACTTGTCCAATGTTTTTGACTGAGAAGAGATTTGATAGGGCATCGTACATCTTCTTTGATGAGTCAAGATGGGAGATGTAGGGTATCAAGTGATCTTTTATGGAATCCACTATGATACTCATGGCATTGATGTCAACATCTTTGAACTTCTCCATAGCTGCAATGTTCTATGGTTCCTTCTCTTCTCCTTCTTCAAACTCTGGCTTCACGATCTTTCCTTTCATGATATCCAGTACTTTATTCTTGGCAAGGATGAGGTCAATCCTTGTATTCCATGCTCTGAAGTTAGAGGCTCCATCTAACTTGTTCTCAGACTTCATAGAGTTAGTCATGGCTTGCTTGACTTGGTCAAACCCTAGATTTGACCAAAAATTCAAACTTCACGTCTTGGCTTTCTGAGAGTACCAGGAGATGCATTAGGCTAGGGCGCACTGATCTGTCCAAAGATTAGGTCAAACCATTCACTTAAGGTGCCTCAACAAGAGGATTAGGGTTTCTGCAACTGCTACTGCTAGTAACCCTAGCGACAGTGTCCTGAAAGCTGCTTCTGCTAGTAACCCTAGCGACAGTTCCTTAGCGAGATCAATATCCTAGCGGCTATGTTTCCTTCCAGCTTTTTAGGTTGACTGAAGGGGGTGTGGGCCCATAACCTGTTAGAATATAGAAGATGGTGTGCTCATTTTACCATTGACGATACCCTCTTCACCCAATCATAGGCCGAAGCCACCCTCCGAGCACCTTAACCTTGACTGAGAATTTCTTCGGAAGCAAACCCTAGGCTAGATAGCCAAACAAGGTGTAGCGCATCTTCCTCCAAGGATAGCACACCAACAATAGTTGATCAGATAGTCCAAACCCTAGCCAAGAGATAGTCCAAGCCAACACTGAAACTGCTAGCTGTAGCAGCTGCACCTGCAGCTCTCCTCCACACGTGCGTACCAAACTAGGAACTGTAGTGCGCACCACTTGTTGTCTGCAATTATGAGATGCTATCAAATGAGAACTAGTGCCCTGTATTTATACTGGTTCTACCATATTTTTTGGGGCTGACTTCTCCTTCTGGATATGTGTCTGTTCAGTATATTAATATTATTTCTGGCCGACTTCTTCTCTTGGAGGCTAATAACCTAATATAAATTATCTTCTTGAGCCGACAAGACTTCTAGGGTTATTAGCCAACTCACTAGGGTTTTCTCTTGCTTTTTGGAGTCTTCTATTCTCGTCAGGTTCACACATGGAGGTAAATACCTCCCACAACTACCATAATATTAACAAATTAGATGTTCTATTTTCATTTCTTGTGCAGGGATCATCCCTTGAATCAAGGATTCATATTTTGCCTCATTATTAGTGCATGAAAAATCCATTCTAATAACATGTGGATGCACAATATTACTTGGACTCCTAAGAACAATTCCAACTCCACTTCCGAAGTTTGAACAAGCTCCATTGAATGACATCCTCCAATAGCCTTCGAACAAACATTCTTGATTCTCTGTGTCTTGCACTTTCTCTAGGATTTCACTATGTTCCATGTCCAGGATAGCATAGTTTCCAATCCCGGCATCTATATAATCTTCCATTAATTCATTGTCCTTCTTCTTGAAAGAGAAGGGTTTTCTGGGTTCACAGGGAACCTTGATCATTGCTCCTTCTTTGCCTGGAAGCATCATGTAACTTCCATCATTCATGATATATCCCCAATCATGGATGTCCAATCTCTTCCCAGCACAACTCCATATATCGGAGGAAGGTCTACTACAATAATATTGAAAATTGTAATGATATGGGGGGATGTCGTGATCCAAGCATAAAAGTCCTTGATTTCTCCATAAGCTGGCACTTTTTTAGAATCAATTGCATATATGCTTTCATTGGTTTTGTAATACTTGGTGCAACTCATGCCCAATGCCTCCATGACCGCCAGTGGCATGATATTATTTGTCGCTCCCGTGTCAACTAAACAATTATGTAGTGCAACATCATGATTTTCAATTGAAATGTAAAAGGAAGGAATTTTACCTCTTAGCTTGGCAGTTGATTGGTTTTGGCTTTGTTTTGGGCTGGAAATAACAACTTCTGCTCTTTCAAATGGATCGTCCAACAATTCCAATTTTTTTTCCCTTTGTTGGGGAATCTTCACCACTTCTATAAAAGGTAGGGTTATCATTAATTTACTCAAATCCTCTACGACATTATATGTCATTTGAGTGGAGTTTGACGTCATGTGTTGCCTTTTACTTCCAACGCTATCTGTCACTTTCTCATTTGTTCTTTTCTCTTTTTTTTTTTTCTTTTTCTTTTTGGTTATCTTTATCAGAATCACCTTTATTTTGGGGTATATTTACAAATCCTCTTGTCTGGGCGACGTTTTCTTGCAAGTTTGGATCGTTGTCGCCCTCTTCAAATATATACATGGACGTCTTGCATCCATCCATCTGCATTGTTTCATAACTTTCATCAGGTGAGTAGTAATTCTCTTGCCCAACTATTTTCTCATCATACATATCATCCAAAACAACTACATTGGGAGTAGGTTGCCTGGGAACCCTTGGTCTTTATGAATTATCCATGTTTTTAAACCTCACTCTATTTTCTTGGGGATGATTCCTTCTTTTCTCTGGGACTTGCATTCTTGGATTTGCCACATAATTATCTCCCCTTCTTAATCTGGTTATCTCGTTCTGCATTTTCTTGATAGTTCTATTCATCTATGCAATTTCAATTCTTTGCTTAGTTTCTTGTGCCGTCACAGGGTCAACCTTTACATCAGGTATGGTTACCTTGAAAAATCCTCCTCCCATTGTTTGGTTTTGAGTCGGTCGTGGCTTGAATTCTTCATTCTTTCTTGGACTAGAGGCTCCTTGGTTGTCAATACTTAATCCTCCCAACTGCCTTTGTACTTTTCCCAGTATAATGTCGGGGTTGACACCCGTTTCAATCATAATTTATTCCATCTTCGTGGCTTTAGTCATTGCCTCCTCCAAGGTATCCATTTGACAAGTTCTGATAGCATATTTCACATTCGGGGGCATTGCATTATTATAACAGCCGAGAATGATAGGGTCATTCGGTCTTTTATCTTCTGGAATCTTACTCAAGGTTTTATTGAACCTGAGATTAAAATCTCATATTCTTTCATTCTTCCTCAAACCAATTTGGGTGAAATCGGTGAGAAGGGTATGATAAGCAATTGGAGGGGCGAACATAGTCAGTAACATATCTTTGAGGTCATTAAATGAGTGAATTGATATAGTGGGTAATGTCGTATACCATTCATACGCTCTTCCTGATAAGGTTTGCATAAACAACCTTACTATGACATCGTCATACTCAACACAATGAAAATCACAAACAACAAGGAATAAGTGCAGATGCCTCTTTGCATCGATTTCTCCGTCTCCGTAAAATTCCTTCAGGGTGGCCTTAGGGAGAACAGGGAGATCATGTTTCTCACCTATAAGATTTAGAGGGTAATCTCTTACCCTCCTTCAATTTTCAAATCCTGGGTTTCCTTGATTTCCTGCAACATCTCTTCCACCTCCTTGTCTCTCCTCATGATGCTTGTCTCGGGGTTGTTCATTTCTTTCTGCCATATCCAGAGAGATTCAAGGGATATGCTTTTCACTTCTAAGAATAAAGAGTTGCTTACTTTTAATTCTGGTAATGGTTCCTTTGTAATCATCCAACTTCAATCTCAACCGTGTCCTTGTGCTGCTCTAGCTAGCCTTTGATTTATTTGGTCTTGGCGCTCTTCTCTCCTCTGTCTTTGGAGGATTTCTCTTTATTCTTCTTGGACCAAGGTTTGCCAAGAACCTTATAAATATTCTCGGGTCTCGGTCATTGATATTACCAAGTTGTATAACCAAATCAAGATGCTTCGTTGATTGTTCAATCCTATTTCCAGGTGAGGTTGATCAACCTGGGGCAAAGTCATATATTTTTCAAAAATGTTGGACCAGATTTCAAATTTCAATTCATTCCCCAGTATGGTCGCCAAAAATGTTGACGCTTGAATCCGTCATGATTGAACCAACAACCTCACAACGATGTAAATCCTCCTGTGTTTTTATAGAGGTGGTACTCCTCTTTAATTTATGGTTTTCTTAGGATTCTAAATATTTAGAATATGGGACTTTGTATAAGTCCGTCGTGGTAATCAAAGAAATAAAAGATTGCAAGAAAGATAAAAGGAAAATGTTTTTTGTTTTCTTTTTAAAGAAAGTTCCTGAGAAAGGACCAGGAATCACACATTTCACACATTTAAAGCAAATAAGCAAAATTTCCTCACATCCATCATAGTTTAAGATAAAGATTTTTTATCACATAAAATAAAAGGAAGACGATCTGCATGCATAAGAGAACTTTAACAGAGTGGACACTTGGGAAGTTTAAATAAAGATAATGATAGATCAACCTCAAATAATTTATATTCTGAAAACAGGGTTACAAAGCACAGTCGAGATTGTTCCCAAAGTAGCTCTCTTGAAATTTCTAAAAAATATATAGTCTATTAAATATTCTTTGAAATTTAAAATGTGCTTTTCTTAAAGACTGGGATTGGGGCTCTCGCGGACCACAAAACAAATAAATAAGCTCTTAGAAGGAAGACGGTGGGCAGTAGAAGAACAACAAGACCTGATAAGAAGAAAAGAGGAGTTATCAGTCTTCTGTTAAACCTTTCTAGTGAAAGAGGTGGAATAACAGGATGAAGGACTTGATAAAGAAAAAGAAGGATGTGATCAACATAAACTTACTATGATGGTATCTCGTTATTTTCACTTGCTTCCTGATGTCATTTTATCGTTCTCATCAATGGTTACAGGAACCGTCTCAACTGTTTCTTGCCCCTCATTGGTCAGTTTATCGATAGCTTTCTTGAACCAATCTTCGATGTAACTTTTCATTGGTGTCACGTTGATTTCATGCCGGATTTTGATGTTGAACAACATGCCCTCCAAGTCCCTCAGATCAATGGAAATGTCATGTCATGCTTCTTCAATGTCTTGATTTTTCACGGAGTAGTCCACTAACCAACTATGCCGTCCTCATCATATTCAAGAATACCATAAAAATTTTCAAATGAAAACTCTTTAAATATCTCAACTTGCTTGTCAAATTGTTTCTTTGTTAGGAACAACGAGTAGAGGATAATTTTGGGATCTTGGACTTCGTTAGTGCTTTCGGCTAGATCCACCTCTATGATCCTTTTGAATAGTTCTTCCCTCCTTGATATGGATTAGGCGCACGTTTGAACAATGTTGTTCAAGTTTTTTATCTTTTTCTTTCCATCACGCATTCAACTGCTTGATCTGAGTTGGAGAGAGAAGGTCCTCCTCTCTTCTCCTTAGTTCTGCCATATTGTAAACTTTAATTCCAAATGGTACCACGACATCAAGGTAAAAACCTTCTTCATTCTTTAGGTAGGTTTGAAAATACACATGGAAGGCATGTTCCCTTGAGCCAAAAGAAACCATGTTCTTCGAAATCTCCCAAGCCTCTATGATCAATGTCATTCTTTTCTTAATTTTTTTCTCCACATAGCTCCTGGATGATGTAAGTAGGCTCGAGGATCCTTTTAATTTAGCGGCGGGTGTGGTGGGTCCCAAAATTGTCAGAGGACTAGAAAGAAGTGGAAGAGGCATTAAGGTGTCTTCCATTTCCTTGATCCTTTGTTTCAATTTCATATTTTCAGCTTCAAGACCACCAATGGAGTTGTCCAGAGAATCCTTGGTTTCTCTGTGAACTATAGAAATATGGGAAGGACGCATATTTATTATGTCAAACTCTGAATGATATTTCCCTTTCTTATTCTTGACATCACTTATTTCGATAATCACTTTCTTAGATTCATTGTCAAATACAGTGCTATGGAACGCATATGACTCTTCTTCCTTGAAAGTCTCATTCTCAATATTTTCCAATGACGGATTATGGTGGGTCGTGCTTCCCAGCTAAATAATGTTGGGAAACATCTTCTCTATATATGATTCAAGTTCCATATCTCTGAGGGAGAAGCCATTGATATCACTCTCTATGTGTTGGTCTTCTTACTCTTGCACTACATTTTTTCTCTTTTTCCTCAGACGAATTTTGTGCGAGATTTCAATTTTTCCCAGAGGGGGGTTCTTTTCTCCTCCTATGCCTGAACTACTGTTGATCACTTTTCTAGATGGGTGGGCCGCTGGAGCACTGCTCTGAGATGTTGTAGTCTTAGGAGTAACAGTTGGGGACTGGGCACTCTTCTCGTTGGGACCCTTTCCTTTCCGTTTGTAAAATTCATTGGTACTGAGTACCATTTCCAAGTCCCCAACATTGTGAGTAGGAGTGCCTAATTTATTATCATCTTATTCTCCTAGAACAATATGGATAAATGAATTGTTGAATCCCACCACTAGCATATGTTCCACAAAAATTCCATTAGGGTCAAACCCTTTTATCTTTTCAGCGTATTTGAGATTCAAATTGTGGAAGTGGTTTGCAAATTCATCGATTTTGTTCATATTTTTTAATATAAAATCCTCAATTTTCCAAGGCAAGGGTATGAATTGCTTTTTTTGTTTCTCATGAAAAAAGTGCAGCCATAAATTATATTGCCTTGTGACTTCTATAATAAACATTCTATCAGATATATGGCATGGAAGAAAGGAGGGATTTTCCTTAGAACCAAAAATCCTGATAAAATTGTAATTCTCTATTTGCTCCAACGTCCCCTTTTTATCCAGGAATTTACTTGCCTGGTCAGATTATCTAGGGGTATCTTTTCTGAATAACAATCCTTTAAAAACATAGACAAAATCATTGAAAACTTCATAGAAATGCAAAGAAGTTTTGTGTCTCCACAATGCTTGGTACCAGAAGGTAACTGGGTCAAATTCACAATTTAACTTCTTACAGATAGACAATTTAGGAAATTGACAACAATATGTTATCACAAACACCAAATAAGAGGCCATAAATAATTTATTATCCTTTTTGTACTATGACAATTGAGAAGAGATTTCAATGGAAATCATTTTTCCCCAATCTAAAATGGCTTGCTCCTTGATAGTAAAATATAAGATATAAAGAATCATACGGGAAATGATGGCGGTATTTTCTCGACCTGTCACCCTGGTGAATAACCAAGCAATTTCCCGAAAGGGGTTTTTGAACGAGTTGACCTGCAACCTGGTAATGTCTTTGGGGATGACCGCGGGATTCTCCAAGAACTCAGGCAAGACGTCCAGGCCGTTTTCATGCTTTTTCAAAAAATCCTTGCAATCCTCTCCTTTGAAAGTAAGTGTTGGCTCTGGGAGCTTAAACATTTTACGGAACACTTGAGGCGAAAGAGAGACGGGAGAATGGCCTTGAAGTTGAATAATCCACTGACTTGTTATATATTTCTCAGCACACCAGGAGACCAGTTCCTTGTAGTCGAAAACCTCAGGAACACAACCTGCACGAGAAATTTCAAATGTCCAAATCACTTCCTTATGAGCATAAGGGGATGAATAGTAAGAATACGCTCTAGACCACTGAAATTTCTAGTCCTCACATCCAAAAATGCTCAAAGCGTCTCCGCGGAACTGTTTTCGAGCGGCTTTGCCATAAGTTGACGAGAGCATTCTTTTAATCCAGATAATATTCGAAATGAGCGCTTGAGAGAGATAATATAATCTTCTACAAATCATGCTTTAATGTGATTTAATGAGAAATCTCCTCGATCCCTTCGCTTATTGATGATGATATTTACAGAACCTGCATGATGAGTTATTAGCATTAAACCATACTAAATGCATATTGGGAAAAGCACAAAGGTGGCGGGGACAGATGAAAGCAATTAGGATTTGGGAACTTTTGTGAACCCGCGAACTCGCAGTTGCGAATGATAGAAAATTGGTTAAGTGTTGGGAGTGGTCGATGGACTTGGATACAAGATAAATGAAAAACTTAGGATCTCGGTACCCACGATGAGTCCGATGGTCATAATGTAGATTGCAGATATTTGTGTGCAAAATGGATATAGCGTAACTTTGAATGTGGTATCTTGAACCAGCGAACCCGCGACTGTAAAAACGATTAAGTATAGTATAATACGACGGTCGGTCGGACTCATGATATGGGAGTATGGATCGAGATGAGGATCTACAAGTTTGCCAACCCGCGAACCCGTCGTTTTTGAAAAATGACTAAGTATGGTAACTAGAAAGGGAGAATAGAGGGGAGAAAATAAAAGGGGAATTCAGGTAAATATAGAAGAGGGAAAAGAAATGGACAAAATAAGTTGGGAAAATAGAAAGGGGGGGGGGGAATTTTTGGAAGTGGGAAGTGATATCAACAAGGACCTTGCTCGGTGGACAAGTACACATGAGGGAATGATTAGCGCAAACCTTCATGGTGGATTAAAGCCCACAAATGGATGTTGAAACCCCATCTAGGGGTAACAAGAAATTGAAGACTTGCACCAGGAGAAAGAAATACATTTCCTTTGGAGGCACCCTGATAGACCTAGACCCAGGGGACCTTGCTTTTCCCACATGGACGTTAGCTATTGAGGGTCCTGGACATCACGATCATAACCCTAAATGTCACCCAGAGCTAGGGTTTCATTTTTGGAGGCATTTGTGAGCCTGGTGGCACGTGTGGGCATCATTTGGGGCTTATGGAGGCCAAGTGCCCCACTTTTCCAGCCCAACGTTTCACTTATGGGGCTCAACGTCACCCTAGAGGGGCATGAACTCACCCTTGGAGGTGTTTCTAGATGCAAATTAATTTTATTTATGTAAAAATTGAATTTTGTTGTAAATTGGCTAGGTCAGCCTTGTTTTTTACCTGAAAATTAATTAAAGGTCAAAATTTTGTATAAATAAACATAAAGTACTCTCATTTTTACACAACAACTTATCCTTGGAGACAAGAGGTCTGAAATTTGCGCCCTATTAGGGTTATTGGATGAAATTGTGAGGTGCCACTCTTGTTTAAGGCTGAATTTTGCAACTTGGATCAATTTTGGAAGTTTTATAGTGATCTTGCATGGTATTCTCATGATTATTCTTGGTGCAAGTAAGTGAAATCTACATTTTGTCATCTATTGAATGGTTTATTGTATGGTTTTATTTGCTCATACAAGATTATGAAATTGCATGGTGTATTTAATGCTTGAAGTAAGAGACTTAAGTTGCTACTTTCTTACTTTTTATTTGCCAAGCTTTTCATTAATTGATCTAGTAACTAGTGAAACCCTAGAGTCCTAAATTGCTAGCACTCTGAGGGTTTGGACTTAGTTATTGTTGCATAATTTTTTACTCCATAAGAAGGCTAAGTAGAGAAAGGCGCTAGGGCCTAGAATTTTCTACACCCTAGCATCTTGTCTCTTGAGGTCAAAGCCTAGGAGGACTTAAGTTACTACTTCTCCTAGGCCTTTTCCCTCTTAGACTTTTGTGCATCATCATTGATTTGCAACTTTAGAAGAAGTCATTCACCTTGACTCCATTACCCTTGAAGGCACTAGTCCTCCTCTCTTACCTCTTGACAAGACTCAACTCAAACTCCTTTACTTCATACTCAAACTGTTTCACTTTATACTCTATTAATTTGCTAACCTAGTCTAGAAATACTAACAACTAATTTGCTATTGTCATAATCACTGCTACATATATCATTTTGCAGCTTATATTAGCCTGCTAACCATCTAATTCATCCAAGAATTTGTATAAGGCAAGGTATTATCAATAAGTGTTAAAGTGTATGTTTAATTTCCTTTTTAGAGTGCAAATTCTGAAGGTGTTACAACTATCCTAGCCATTGTTACATCCATCATTACAGCCCTTAACAACCCTAAAATCATCCATAAAACCATTGGGCATTTGTACTAAGCAAACCATAATCATTGGATATTGAAGTAGTGTCTTATTTCTCTATTATAGTACTTTTTTGAAGTGGTTTTATTGTTGTCATCATCATTAATTAATGTTGTTTGGACAGCCATTGAAGTCATTCACTGACTTGTTGTATTTATCTTGAAAAGTGTGAGTGACAAACCATTATCAAGTTTGCAAGACTATTGTATCTCTTCCTTGTCATCATAACTTGCACCTTTCAAGATACATTGTTGCTACTGTGATCTCACTTTCACTGTATAGTAACTTGTTCAGGCAACACTAAAATTGTTTAAGAAGTCATTGATTATAAATGTTGCTACTAACATTTGATGTTTCATTGATAAAGGGAAGGTAAAAACCCATTTTCATTTCCCTTGTCCCTTTCAACTTCACCAAAGTGACTTCTTCTTCTGAGTGACCTAGAGAGAGGGGTGGGTTTTCACTGTATCTTTTTTCCCTTCATCTACCAACTAGGTCTTGGGACGTCTTTCTTGGAGTGAGGCTTTCCTCCTCCTAAAGAGACATATGCACCCTATTGGGGTGACAGTGGTAGGGTTACCTCCTTGTTACGTCAATCTAAGCCTACTTGCCTTCAGGCTTTGGTCAAGTATAGATTGTGCGATAACAAGCCATATTTGGCTCAATAAATTATTTTATACATTTATTCTTAACAAAAATGTGGAAGTCATTTATTGTCCTTACACTTTTAGACAAATGATGATAAAATTATTCTACATTAAGGTTGCTTCACCATTGGGCTTGCTCTGGTATAATCAAAGTTTGACACTTCTAAAAGTGGCAACCAAAATTTGAATAACCCCTCACATCCCCTATAATGCAAGAACTAACTAGGTGTTGTGTAAAAGCTGTAAAAAAATGTGTTATATTTAAAATTTCATTTCCACTTAAAAAATTTTGAAATATAAAAAAATGTGTATGTGTTTTCAAAGATATTAATATAAGAATAATATAATAAACAAAGAACTTATCACTAATTATTGTGCAT
Organism: Picea engelmannii; assembly: GCA_009831015.1. Lineage (NCBI taxonomy): Eukaryota > Viridiplantae > Streptophyta > Pinopsida > Pinales > Pinaceae > Picea > Picea engelmannii. The sequence continues at coordinate 29,734 of ML810462.1, forward strand.
TTGAGTGTATAGGCCATGTATGAGCCATTAGATTGTGATAAAATATATGTAAAAAAAATATTTGTTGTATGAAAGAAATATGTTATTGATTTCAGTATTTAAGCATAACGAGGATGGATTTCTTAGTCCAAGTAGTGGAATTCCCTTGACCCAAATTTATGAACGAAAGAGGCGCTCCCTCTCTTCAAGATTTTTTTACTCTTCTAGTTGGATCTTTGCAGTTGCAATGGTAGCATTAGGTTCTACGTCAATGACATGTTTTCCCTTATTCTGCTTTGAATTAAAGTCTAAGCCACAGTTCGATTCTTTTTCATTCAACTCATCCAACAATGATTATTTTGAGTGGCATTCATTAGTGTTGTGTCAAGGGATTTTGTGGAAATCACACCACTTTTCAGTGTTCTTCTTTGACTTCTCATTACCCATCTTTTCCTGTGACTTGGATTGGTTGTCTTGAGGTTGGCTATCCTAGCTCTGTCCTTTGTTCTGTGAGTTAGGTCCACCTTTAATATAGTTACCAACTTAATGAGAACCATGACCTCAAAACGATAACTCTAGCCCTTAAAACCCATATTTTTGCATAAAAAACATGAAAATCAACCCCCAAATCAAAAAGTGGTGCTATCGGTAGCACCATTTTTTGTAACCGGGTCAAAATTACAACTTTTTTCAAGAACGGGCTTAAAGGATCAAATGGCTTCTCAAAGAAACTTTAAAATCAATCCCCAAATCGAAAAGTGGTGCTACCGGTAGCACCATTTTTTGTAGCTGGGTAAAAATTACAACTTTTTTCAAGCATGGGCTTAAAGGATAAAATGGTTGCTAAAATAACTCTAAAATCAACCCCCAAATCAAAACGTGGTGTTATCGATAGCACCAATTTTTCTGACCGGATCAAAATTACAATTTTTTTCAAGCATGGCCTTAAAACATAAAATAGTTGCTTAGAAAAACCTTAAAATAAACACATGGCTCTACTTAAAGCAAAATGTTTTTTCTAAACACTAAAATTATAGCTAATTACGACCTAATTCAAATTGTGGCCTTGACAACAAAACCCTACACGAATAAAAAACCCAAAATTAGATCCTAAACGGTCACTTGAAAATTTATTTACTAACCTTTTTTTTTCTTAAATTTACATTAAAAAATAAATAAAGAGAAAAGAGAAAATCTTCACAAATATATATTTTTTAATGAAGACAAAAACACATTTAAAAAAATATATTCAAAATCCAAATTTAAAAAAACAACAACAAAACTTAAGTGAAAACCAAAGAAAAACTAAAAATAAATGAAAAAAAAATTAAAAAATTAGCTAGAAAAAAAAATTAAAACAAAATAATTTTTTTTCTTAAAAAAAAATGAAAAAAAAACTTTCAAACTAAAAAAAAGAAAAAAAATAGAAAAATAACTAAAACAACTAAAAAACAAAATTCTATAAAATATTTTAAGAAAAACATCTAAAATAAAACATATTTGACTAAACTAAATTAAAAAAACCTTAAAAAAATAATTTGTTTTCATAAATATCTTAAAAAAATCATATTTATATATAATATAATAAAATATATATAATATATGTTTTAATATATAAAAGATATATTATATATATTTTAATATATAAAACATATATTAATGTTTTTTATATAAAATATATATATATATTTTAAATATAAAACATATATATATATATAAAACACACACACACACACACACACACACACACACACACACACACACACA
>ML810462.1:31610-46377 GCA_009831015.1 Picea engelmannii
ACATATATATATATATATATATATATATATATATATATATATATATATATATATACGTTTTATATATAAAACACATATATGTAAAACATAACATATGTTTTAAATTTAAAATATATGTTATGTTTTAAATTTAAAACACACACACACACATATCATGGGACCTGAGCCAGGCCTGTGGAGGGGTTGGTGTGATGTCAAGCATCGCGACAGCCACCCCGCGGGCCTAGCTCAGCTCCCGTGATACATATATGTTTTAAAACATATACATTTATTGTTGTATTTGGATTTCACCTTCCAGTTGATATCGAAGAGCTTCCTTTTGCTCGCATTCTCCACTCCCACGCATCCACCATTTCTTGTCCCTCTCCCTCGTCCATGTCCCTTTCAGCTCTCCACCCACGATCGATCATTCGACCCCACTCACCCTTGTCCATTCATCCTTCCTCATCTTCGTTACCCATGCCCATACCCATTCTGCTACTATCGTTACCCATGCCCATACCCAATCTGCCAATCGCATACCCATTTCAGACCAAACTGCTATTCTTTGCCCATTCATCTCCAGCTTGCAATTCTCCTTCCATTCATCTCTAGCTTGCAATTCTCCACCCATACCCATCCCATACATTGCATACACGTTCTCCCATACCCAGCGCATATACAATCGCCCAATTCCCATTCTTGCTTGTCCAATTCGGTGACCTGCATCTCCAAGCGACAACTTGCCCCACATACACAGTATTCAGATCCATTCGATATCACCTCACATTCATCCTCCACTTTTCCCTCCCTTCATCCTCGACCCCACTTCAATCTCCCAGCTTGCCCCATCTCATTTCTCCCTGCATCAAAGATATTCATATCTCATTTAGCCATCTCCATGATTTTCAGCTCTGTCCTTGTCCAAACCCTAATTCTCCACTACCATATTAAATATTGATATTACAATATTAAATGTATATTAAAAATATTAAATATATATTAAAATATAACCTCAACATGAGCAACACAAGGAGAAAGCCAGGAGAATACAAGAAAAATACATGGGACAATACTTCCCCCACGATGGAGCTAAGGGAAAACTCTAAAGAGTTTTTCACAGGCCTTATAAATCAAGTAAGCACTTCGTTCGATGTCAAAATTGACAAACTAAATGAAGAACTAGCAGAATGCAAATAAAACTAGCATGACATGAGATTAGAGCTTGAGTCAATCATAAACGGGAGTAGAAGCCTAGGTAACTCAACTTCGCAGTGGGGGGCTCATCGATAACATTACTCACATAACATGGGGACGTCTAATAATGACATGCCAAAGGTGAAGATTATTGTTCCAGAATTCGATTCGATGGATTGGATGCAAGAGAAGCAACCAAATGAGTAAATAAAATCGCGCAGTATTTCATGCATTACCAGATTTTTTACGAGGAAGAAAAAATTAATGTCGCATCTATACATATGAAGGAATTTGCGTATGATTGGTTCCTATGGTGGAGAGAAAAATCCAAATCTCTAGAAAGAGACTGGGTTATATTAAAAAATAACTTCTTCCTACGTTTTCTCGACACAGAAGAAAAATGGGTTTTTGCTAAACTTACCTGATTAAACAATCCAGTACAGTGGGAGAATTTTTTACTGGAAGATGAAACCAAATACAACAATAAATGTATTTAATAACATATAATATTCTTTATTCGATGATCAACTTAATATACAAAATGTGTATATATACACGTAATTGGGTAAAGTCATGTCTCTTTATGAAAAGAGCGTGTATTACCAATTAAAGAGACATGACTTTACCAAGACAATTAAAGCTATTAGAGTTGATGCAGGGGATATCAATGACTCAAGAAAAACTAAAAGTAAAAAACAATATGGTAGTGTTGCTTTAATGGCACATGCATATTATAGCTCTATTTGCCACCCTAGAGACACATGGAGGACCTAATGACACTGCCATGCTAAGACACACTCTTCTGCCTTGGATTTCACATATTTTGAGGGAGGTTGCACCTTTCATGCATAGAAATATGCGACTGATTGTGTCCTGCATTACTCGCAGCATGCGACTGACCGTGAGATGCATCACTGCAACCCACAATCGCCCTTTTCACCTTCTATATTTGATGAGTTACGAGGAGATCAACACTCAGTGAGGTGTTTATCTTGTGATATGAGCTTCAGAACTCGTAATACACTCATAGTTCATTGAGTTCTAGAGATCTAGAAGCATCCACTAGCCTCCTCCATCAATATATATAAATAAGGCATTCCAAGGGAGAAGGGGAGGAAGAATTCAAGTAAACTTGTGATGTAAGTTTTCAAAGGAGCTCTTCAATAGATTTAGTCTTCATATGGGGTCAACCTTGCTTGTGTGAGGTCTAAGGGGGATTTGGAGAAAGGGCCAACGAGAATCTCAATGAAGACTCAAGGTAAACCATTGATTGATGTACATTTTATCCACTTATTTATATAGTTCTGCATGGTTTTCCCCTTCCAATGTTGGTTTATTCAATTGTAAATGGTAGATCCATTCTTTCCTTAAGTAGATCAATTAGATATAGATCAAATTTACAATTCCTAATGCTTGAATAGGTTTGAGTTTGGTATTTGTTGTCTCCTAGTGTGCAAAAAGCGGGTTGCAGGAGTTGGAGCAAGATCAATGAGGAATAAGCAAGGGAAATCATCTGTAATCATGTATGCCATTCTATATCATAGCATAAATGGGAACACATTTAAGAGATCTAGGGAATATATTGTTGTTATCTATCTTGTAGTCTTTCTTAGATCATGGGAAGATTTGAGGGAGTGCTCATCTTTCCTTAGGGTATATTTCTCCACAACATAATTGGCGACTCCACCGGGGAAGGATATTTGATTCTTCCTTAGTTTTGGAATTTCCATTCTTCTTTTGATCTTTGAAACTTGTTTATAGACATTGGAGTGTGCTTGTTTGCATCACTACCAATATCATACATCCCTTATATTTTTGTTTTGTTGGTTTGATTTGCATTTCATTTTCTTTATTAGATTAAGAAAAGTTTGCATTTCATAAGTGTGCTAGGGTAGAGTTTTTGAGAGTCTTGTTCGAAGGTTGCATTGGTATGTTTAATTTTTGAGGATTTTGTTCAATTTGCTTTGGTCAACTTAAATGGTTAATGAGTGAGTGTGAGGTTGTTGTTTTGGTTATAAAAACTGAAAGAGAAAAAGATATCTTGCCTTCCTTTAGATAATGTTCATTGAAAGATAAAGTGCATTCTCTTACATAGATAATTTTACTTCTTTTGGACTGGAAAGTGTCAAATCATCACTAAAGTGTCATTCCATTACCATTGAGTGATCAACAACCTAAGAAGAAAAACACTTAATTTAAAATTCGTTAGACTCTTTTCATTATAGCAAACCAACAATAAACTAGGAATTAGGGCCTTGGTGTAGGGTTAGAGATTAAATTCTCCAAGGCCACACAACTGAAACTAGGAGTCACTAGTGAGTGCATAAATCCATTGTCACAAGGATCCATTGCTAGGAAGCTCCTCTAACATAGGAGTCAAGCACTAGGTTTCACTAGACCAAGTGGGGTGATATCCCCTCTCTACTTGCTTTGGTGTTTGTTGGAATACTATGTGTATCGGGGGTTTTTTAGTGCCATGCCTCTCTGTGAGGTAGTGCTTCTTGAAGCTTCGGGCTTAGTTTCCCTACCCATGCATGCGGTCCCGACCCACGACTGTTCACCTAGTCTGTAACACCCCATTTTTAATCCCCTGATTAGTTTGTAATAAATCATGATTAATGATGATTGTATCTCAACATGGAAATATTATTACTATGCCATGAAGGTTTTAAATGTATTAATTGTTTAATAAATAAAGTCAATCGTCGACTGATTGGTGGAGCACAAGTAATGGGCATGATACCATGAGAGGTATTAGTGAGGGGGGCCTAGAGGGGATTTATATGTTAGAGAGGCCCAAGCCACCTTATTGAATTATTTTTGGGGGAATAACCATGTATTTCCATTTTCCTAATTCCAAATTCAATCATTAAATAAAAGTATAGTTTGGTAGTTGGAGAAGTACACCATACGTAAATGCATGGAGTGAGGATTAGTATGTCCATGGGGAATTGTGGACAACCTCGAGTTGCATGGAAGGAACTTGAAAAACTTCTTGGAGAAGGAGGAGAATACAAAGGTACATGTAGAAGAGAACATAGAGGGAGTATGCAGTGCATGCACATAGGTAGAGCTCGTGTAGGAGAAGACATAGTACAATTGAGGAGCAAGAACCCATGAGTAGAAAAGTATTGTCTAGGTTGAAATATGGAAGAGTCCACAAGAAAGAGAGCACAAAGATGTGGAGAGAATGCAGGATAAGTGCTTAGAGCGGGTGGAAGAACCCACGATTGGAGTAGATAGACAAAGAGACAAGGCATAACTCATTATGGAATGGAAGGCATGGGGTGTTGAGATAGATTGAATCAGAGCAAGAGTGTCTTGTATGGTTGGTCTGAAAACCAAACCCGACCAAAGCTGAGAGGGTCGCGAGCTTGATGCTTGTTGGACATAAATCAACACTAGAAGGGGAGGGCCCCGAGAGACCATGTTAGCAGTGAAGGGACTCCCTTGTGCAGAGGAAATCCGGTTGGGAAGGTATCTGATGAACTTGTGGAGGCCCTAAGCAAGGTGGGTATATGGGGTTTTCAACTAGTGGTTGTTGTGAAGGAGACTGGTCTTCACGCTTTGAATTGTTTTGAGGGTTTGAGAAATCCCCTAGTGGTATCATGACCTGACACAGGGTGGTCAGTTGCAGAGAAAATTAGTTCATCTGAGCCTATGGTTGGGTGGAAAAACGCTCACCCTTAGTCAGTTGGTTTGGCTTACAGATTTGTAAGCATATAAGTGTTCACTATGCTTTGTATAATTTAATGTATTGAATGGATTATGCCTATTTTTATCTCCCTGATTTTGTGTGGATTGATGGACAAATGAATGCATGCGTGACTCTGTAATTTGTCCTGTATGTTAAGTTCAATTTCATACAAGTTATTTTCTCTTGAATGCCTACATAAGTAACCTAAAATTCATGGCTTGAGACCCTGTGAATTGTTTATGTATGGAAATGGAACGAATGTGGGATTTTGGGATATTTTTTGTATAATGGTCAATTTCCATGCTAATTTATTTTATGGAATACATGCACATGTAATCTGGAATTCATGGTTTAAAAACCTTGAGAATGACATGAATTTGTTTGTGTGTGTAGAAATGGAAAGTTTGTAGGTACAAATCGTGGTTTACTGGTGTAAATACAGAGGAATATGAGTGGCCTAGATTCCCTTGTTTTCTTTAGTATTAGTGGAGGACCGAGGTAGAAAGTTGGATCCAAATAAGTCTGGGTGCATGAGCAATTGAATGGAACCCATACCGAGAGGAACCCTGATATCCAAAAGTTGGGAACCTGGGATTTTCAACAAGGGGACTTATTCATAAGTTTCAAATCTTGGGTATGGGAATCTTGGCTTAATCAAAACCCTCAACTAGCTTGTAGAGCCAACAAGGACATGTTTGTTTGGAAAAGTTGGGTTCGAATGCGGAACTATGACCAGTGGAACCATGAGGCCAATGATGTCATGATGATGTGGAGCCACATGTCGGTGATGTGGTAGTAGCAATGTGGGTTGTCATGGTGGTAGAGTGGCAGGTGACATGGATGTCGGATGGTGGACCCATAAAACCCAAGGTGTGGAAAGACGATTATCCCAAGAGGATGAGGATTGTCCATCATGTCAGGAGTAAATCTTGGTTTTCCATCAGATTCAGGTTTTCAGGAAGAGCCGTGAGTAGGTCAGTTAGCACCTCGAAGGTGCAAGCTTAACAGGGAAGAATGTGATAAGCTTGCAGAAAGACTCGTTCGAGATAAATGTTTCAGGAGATTTTCCAAGGAGGGGAGATAGAACACAGTGAGTTCGTAGGTGTTGCGGGTTGCAGGCTTTCAAAAGACCTCGAGACAAGGTAAGGTGGACATCCCGATGATGCGAGTCTGATCGAGGTAAATCACTTGCAACTTTAAGCCTGAAAGGATTTTGGGTCGTTAGATTGGTCATATCTTAGCCATTGGATCCAGTGGAGTATCGAAGACTAGTTAAAGGTCATGCATTATTAGAACCCACGGTGATTTGGACCATCAATCTAGGAAATTACCCACCATCTGATCCATCATATAAGTAGGTTTCCCCATAAGGGCTAGATGTGAAAGATAATTCCATGTCAATATGTTAAGTGAGATGACATATCAATAAATGGTGACATAAGTGCCACGTCGACAGTGTGAAATGTGGAGATCCATCGTTGATTACACGTCAACAAAGGGAAACCAAATGTGTGAATGCCATGTGGAAGTCGGGTACAGATGGGACCTACATTCGTCATTGGTAAGTGTCGAGAGGATTAGACCAAGTGCCAAGAATCGATAGGCATCAAGATTCAATATTGATCATTCGATTGGAGAGAGATAGAGCATGCTCAAAGAATTGCCCGCAAAGGAGAGAGTCTAGTAGACTTGTGGGATTCAGGTCGCAAAAGAATTCACAATCATGTTAATGTTGCCACCCTAATGGGAAAAGCCTGATAACTTCAGAGACTGCAAGCTTCGAGAAGAAATTATGTGCATGCTAAGTCGAAATCTTGATGATGTGAGCTCGATGGAGAAGTGCCTAATAGGCTTGTGGGAGGTTGTTTGGGGGAAGAATTTGCTCTAGGTGATTTCACGAAGGGAAAGCCTGATGGAGCGAGCCCAACAACTTTGTGAATTGTGGACCGTGGGAAGAACCATGTGCATGGTATGTGGCATTTCGATGGGAGAAGCCTAAAAGCAAAAGCCTAATAGTCTTGTGGGTCTCATTCAACAGTGAAGAAACCAAACCTTAGATAGAATGGGTTGAGGAGTCATGTCAACCTACCCACGTAGGCTAACACACGTATGGACAAGTCCACATGGATGCCACGTGGGAATGATGATGTTATCATATGAAAGGTGGACAAAAAAATCCAAAGGGCATAACTTCATGCCCGGAGCTTGGATTTGAGCATATTTATAGTCATGGGAAAGCTCTTGGAGAGTATAATCCACTTATGATCTTAGAATTTGAAGATCAGTGTTGTGGTTGGAAGAGTAAGTTAGAGAAAAGAGAATATTTTTATCACCAACCTTTATAAGGATTATGGGGTCAGGTGTGTTACACAGTCGTTGATTGTGAAGTGGTAACCATAGTGGCCTTTCATAGGTATCTACAGAGGTGACTCCTCTATTTCAGTTTCCTTGGAGGGTGCATGTCTTCATAAGGGTACGTGCACTAGTAAGGGTTATTATGTGTGGGTTACCATAACTGTCTCTCATACCTTCGATAGCCAAGACTTTAGGGACTTGGCATCCCCTAAAGGGTTGGTTTTTGGAAGGCTTCTTTATCCACTGGTTTTCCTATTTATAGCCTAGATTTTCTAGGGGTGTGCTATTTTGTTCTATGTCTAGTTAGACGTAGGTTGATTGTTGTTTATGGATATAACACATTTATTCACCATGGCTGACCAACCACTTTTATGGTCTCGTAGACAACATGGAATTTCCCCTAAAGTAGAAGAAAAACCACCTATTAAGCACAATTTTTTGTCCACTGTAGATGACGTAGAGGTTGTAGAGTCAGAGAGGGATTCTAAGGGAAGTGAGTGAGTATAGATTGAAGTGGTTAACGAAGTTCCTCCACAAAAATTCAACCCTCCTTTGATCGATCCTTCTGACTGCATACTCCTTAGGGTAAGGGGACATTTTAGTGAGCCTTTTTCATTTTTTAGTGATCCTCACATGATGTCGGGCACACGTGTTTCGTCCAGCATGCCCGAGCCTTTAAGATAATCAACACGTGTCATAGGTCGCACCTCAATGATGTCCTCCTAGCCATCTATCAGTGTCATAGGTCCTACACCTTCCATGCCTAGTACATCAGTATTATCCATTTGGGGAATGTCGACAATGACTTCTTTTCCTTCCATAAGTGTACCTAGTGTAAGCATGCCCATCATTTCAATATTGATTCCCACATCTAGATTTATATCTAGTGGGGGGCCAAGCCCTGGTTCTAACTCCAGAAGAAGATTTCCTTTCACTTCTGGCATCCCTATAGGAAACCTGACAATGCCAAACGTTGGTTTCCCTTTTGGCTGGAATGTTCATAGCAGACATGGGACTATTCCTAGTCATGTTGGGTGAAGTAATCTTTCCAGGGGCTTTAACATCCTTTGGGGTAGCACACCTAATCCTGGAAGTAATAATCCCTTTTGTTATACCTATGTTCTTGGGGGCACACCCCCTAGGGACATTTATGGGCCAAGGGGTAGTAATCCTTTCGGTTATACCTATGTTCCTCGAAGTAGTTATCAAGTGGGAGTAGTAATCCTTTCGGGTATACCTATGTTTTTAGAGGAAACCCTCCTTGGGGCATGTTTGGTCCTCGAAGCAATAATTTTTTGGGGAGTGCCTTTGTTCAGGGAGGCAACACTCCTAGGGGCATGTTTGTTCGTGGAAGCAACAATGTTTCTAGGAGTGCATTTGTTCCTAGGGGTAATCAACCTAGGAGCCACAATCCTTTTGGGAACTAGTACACCATCAAAAACTATAATGTGGGGGGACTTCAAGGTCCATCTAGCTCACAAGATTCTTCATCTTTTTACTAGAATAAATTTTCAAACATGGAGTTGCCTTTCCTGGCAACATTAGATTTTCCAAACTTGACACGTTTGACAAATGACCCCATTATTCATAACTTGTTATGGCCAACCATTCATGTTAAATTACCATCTGACATACCTAAGTTCGACAAAAAGCGAGGAGAAGACCCTTTGACACACATCATAACTTACCATATGTGGTGCTCATCCAACTCATTGATGTATGATAGCACTCGATCACGTCTTTTCCAAAGAACCCTAAATAGAAGTGCTGCAAAATGGTACATCGAACTTAAGGACGCTTCCTACAACGACTTTAATGCCTTGGCTATGAAATTCTTAATGCATTTTTAGTTGTCGATTAGGTACGAGATTGGGATAGAGATTTTGACATCTTTACATTAGGATACCTCCACTCACATTTTTTATCACATTAATGAGTGGAGGTGGCGATGTAGGATAATCACAACCAACATTCCTGACCAAATCCTCGTAGGTTGGTTCACCAAGTCTTTGTTACCTCCCATTGCGAAGGATGTTTCCATGTGAGGTGCGATAATCGAGGAGCAAGCCATCCTGTGTGCCCAACATTTAGATTTGGTCTACTCCTAGTCTGGTGCTTTACATGATATCATTATCCATGCTCTCAGGCCATCGATGGATCCTCATAAGTCCAACCCAAGACCACATGCTAATGGCGTGTTAGGATCCATTTCCAGTGCATTTGTGTGCCAACTAGTTGGCCAATTGGGTCAATTGAATATTGCATAAAACCCACCAAACATTGTGCCCACCACTCAAACTGCTAAAGTCCCTGTTCAAACCTCCGAGGTGAATTCAATGCAGTCCACGCAACTGAAGAATCCTCAGTAACCTAGAGGGAAAAAGAAGAACAAGAAGAACAAGAAGAAGAATTATACCAATGAACGAGGGACTCAACAAACCTAAAATATGTTGGTGGAGGCACTAAGGAGAAGAAGAAGAATAGGTTCCCCTACATTTGATTTGGATCAAGTAATGCATAGGCTCTCCTACCAAATTGATTTTCAGATTCAAGTGATAGTTTGTGGGGAAACAATCTTTTGAAAAGTTGTTGACAAAGTAGCCTCTACTTCTATCATGTCCATCTCATGTTGGAAAGCTATCGACTCTCCAAAGCTCGATCCGTCTAACACCATGCTCAAGGCATTTGATGGACACATGTTTCGGCCTCATGGGATAGTTACCACATTATCCATAGAGTTAGGTGGTACGATCATTTCAGTGGAAGTTGAAGTGGTCGACTCCCCTCTAAAGTACAACCTTCTACTTGGGCGTACTTGGTTTTATGAGATGACGACTCTAGTCTCGTCATTCTTTCGGGTTCTTTGTTTTCCTCATCAAGGGAAAAACATGACCATCGATCAATTTGCATACTGCACGCCTGACCTTATGATCCGAAAATGAAGGTGTTACTGATCGATTTGCAAGTTAGTTTATGTACTTTAATTGTATTCGAATCTTAATGCGAAATGCATAAACATTAAAAATTGTGGAAAAATGAATGAATAAGAATTGCAAAATGAAGAAATAACACATCAAAAAAGAAGAGACAAACACAAGATTGTTGACAGAGTTCACCTCTCCTGGGTTACATCTTCGGGTCCACTTTCCAATGTGAGCGACTGCTTCTTTAGAATGTCTCAAAATGCTAATTACATCCAAATTGCTCTCAACCCGCATACATTTCTGTCTCCAACAAGGCTTTGGCTAAAACCCACTTCTACAATCTTCTATGCAAGAAATATCTCTACATTTACATAGCAATTCTTTCCAAAAAAAAATAAAAAAATAATCCATTCCACAAAGGAAAAATGCATTCCACGAAGGAAAAATGCAATTACATAAATAACAAAGGCTCCATAGCTAAATTAGTTTAAGATAGTTTAAGATCCAACTTTAATGAAATTTGGAATATTTGTTTAACTATAATATATGGTCAGAATCCCAAAATATATTTAAATATTATTCGAATCTTAGCCATATAAAATATTTGGTCAACGCACTTTTATGGATATAATATCCATATATCTTTATCAAATCCATTTGAAAAGGGATATAGAATAAATATTTGAGTTACCCATATATGGCTCATTCCACTTTCTCACGACTTGACCCACTTTTTAAGTGATATGGTAATATAACTATATTACCATAATATAATATAGGGTCGTTCCACCTTGAGTGGACTTTGATGCACCTTTTAAGGATGGTAATCAAACATTATATTAACAATATAATATATATGGTTAACAAAACATTCTGTTTCCATTCCCAATTAAATGCAAACGGTTGTTGCCATGTAAAAATTTTAATAAATGGGTGGACTTTAAAATCTGTATGTTCCGTATCCAACCAACTCACCGATAAATATTAAATTTGCCAGATCGATTAATATATTCTACCGTAGTGCGATTGATAAGGCTTTGAACTAGGATCCGATAGGTGAGGGGTTTGAATCCCTCAACGGTGGACTGTCAACCAAATTTTTACCACTTCCATTTGTACCAAGGTGCCACGTGGTATAATGGATTGGTGCACGTGTCATCGTGGATTGGCCCAAAATGCCATGTGGTACAACTGGATTGGTGCACGTGTCATCATGGATTGGCCCACTTGCTACCAATATAACCCTACCATTTGTCACGTCCAAGATCGATAAATTGTCACCACAGGGAACTGCCACATGCTTTTGCCATGTCACCTCTACAACTTCCATGTTACCTCTGCAACTGCCACGTGTTCTTGTTGACTTTTTTTTACTATTGGTTAATAACTTCAGAGCACGATAACTTTGTCATATGAAGTCAGATTGATGAGCCGTTTGCGCTGTTGGAAAGGTCTCACCGAATGGCACAATTTGTTTCAACATTTGGAAATTTTTCATTTTTTAGTGATCATAGATCCTCCTGGATCACCTTAGGGCCAATACATGCTCCAATGTGGCCTTTGTCAGTGATTCCAAGAGTGTGTATAAGAGCATAGACACATGGATGTTCACGTACTACTCTTTGATGGGTACATTTACCCTTCCCCCGCCACCTCCTTTCCCAAATGTGGCTCCTATTAACATGATCTCTTCTATTCCCAGTGGATCCCTCAAGTCTTTTGATCCTTGGGTAGTACCAAGTCCTAAGTAAGTAGAGTCATACGAAGCTGACATGCCACTCACTACAGTGGAGATTTCCTATCAGGGGATCCAATCAACATATGTTGACCTTGATTTGAATTTCCAATAGGATGTGGAATTTGATTAGTATTCCGGGCCTACATGAGTTGTCACTCCTCTTGCTTCACATTACTTCCTTGATCTTGAGTTGCCTTTAGATGAGGCCATCATGGAAGACATGGCTATAGTTGACAGGCCATGGGATGACATGCACCAATGTGCATCATTTCTTCTCGATTTGGAATTGTTGAAGGATGAAATAAAAAATCTCGATTCTACTGATAATGTTCAGTGGTACCAATCTCCCATGATGACACATGATGCATTTTCAGAAGGGAATTTGGAAAACATTTTGAAGTCCATACCCATTGACATTTCAGTGACGCTACGTGTCATGGAACACATCCTGATGGGTGTAGACTGTTCCCCTCGAGAAATTGAACTTTATACTACCCTATTCAAAGAATTTTGTGACGTGTTTGCTTGGTCATACGAAGAAATGCTTGGTATTGACCCTTAGATTGTCGAGCATGAGATAAAAATGTATGATGGAGCCAATCTTGTTTGAAAAAATCTACGGTTAGTAAACCCGGAGAAAGCTGCTGCCATCAAGGAAGAGGTTGAAAAGCTTATTCATGCTGACTTTATCTATCTGGTTCCCTTGAATGAATGGGTTTCCAATCTCGTTCTGGTCGCTAAGAAACATGGCACTATCAGGGTATGCATTGATTATAGGGATTTAAACAAGGCGTTTCCTAAGGATAATTATCCTACCCCATTCATTGATCATATTACTGTTGAGTGTGATGATTGTGAAGTATTCTCATTCATGGATGGTTTCTCTGGCTATAATTAGATTCAGATCAAACCAGGAGAACAACACAAGACTGCATTAATTTTTCCTTAGGGTAAATTTTCTTATTGAAAGTCGCCATTTGGTCTTAAAAATGTTGGGGCTACATTCCATCGGGCCATGCCATATGCTTTTCACGACATTAAACTTATTATAGAGGCATACTTAGATGATTTAGCTGCTTGTTCCAAGCGATGAGAGGATCATCCTAGTCACTTGTGGGCCATATTTACCCAATGCCATTACTATAGTATACATTTGAATCCACATAACTGTATATTTTATGTAATGTCTAGGATCTTGATAGGATTTATCATGTCCAAGTACGAGATCATGGTTGATCCCTTGAAGGTTGAGGTGATTATTCAATTATGTTCTCGTACCATCAACCAACTTCAAAGTTTACAAGGGAAGGAAAACTTCTTGTGTAGGTTCATTGTCAATTATGAGGAGATAACAAAAGGTTTTATGCGCTTGTTAAAGAAATGTGTGCCTTTCGTATGGGATGACCGAACACAATGATCATTTTATGCCTTGATGACAACCCCATCGCTGATCCCTTTTGATTATAGTCGAGACTTCTTACTTTATCTCACAGCCTTTGAATCCACAATTGGAATGGTTCGTGTCCAAGAAGAAAGTGCGC
This sequence comes from Picea engelmannii, assembly GCA_009831015.1. Lineage (NCBI taxonomy): Eukaryota > Viridiplantae > Streptophyta > Pinopsida > Pinales > Pinaceae > Picea > Picea engelmannii. The sequence continues at coordinate 45,042 of ML810462.1, forward strand.
AAAAAGAACATGTGATATATTAACTTAGAAAAGGTCTTGTTGATCTAGAACTTTGATATTCACATGTTGAAAGTTGGTCTTGGCAATTGTTCATGATGTCCAACATTTATGACATTAGATACTCTTGCGGAAGACCACTCTCATATCGGACTCCAACCCAATGCAACACATATTGAGCCATCATATCATTAGGGGAAAATACTCGAAATGGATCATCATCTTACAAGAGTTTGACCTGGAGTTTGTCACTTCCAAATCTAAAAAGTCTTTGGCTTTCGATGAGTTGATGTATGAACTTACCCAAGTCGATGATGGACCTGTGGCTAATGACTCATTTCCAGATGAGTTCTTATTCCTCATTAACTCATCTAATCCCTAGTATGGGGATGTTTTGGTATATGTCCAAACCCAATGTTTTCATCCTCAATTATCTTGTGATGAGCATTGACGCATATGCCATTAGGCCAAACAATACCTCATCATTGATGACACTCTTTATCATCGAGGGGTTGATTTGATTTTATGTCGATGCCTTGTCCATGAGGAAGTTGAGCGAGTTCTGAATGATTTCCATGTCAGAGCATATGGCAATCATCTTTCTGGGCTTGCCACTACCCAAAAGATCTTACGTGCAAGATACTTTTGGCCCAAAATCTTCAAAGATTGTATGAAAACATTCCAAAAGTGTCACCCTTGTCAAGTCTTTCCTCAAAAAATGTGTGCTCACCTTGCTCCATTAAATATCGTGGTTGTCGTTGGTCCCTTCTCCAAATGGGGGATTGATTTCATGACATGTAAGACTACCTCAACTAATGTCCATGATTACATCATTGTGGTCGTTCCTGCGTGTATGCTTCATCGACCGCGGATATATGCGTTGAACGATAGATCTTTGTAGCTTTAAGACGCCGAAGTACGTCTCTATGTTGGAAAAAATTAACCCACAATTCTCTGCCAAGGAAAGTGCTTTGATACCACTTGTAAGGTACCAGATCTATTATAATAGCCAAAAACAAAAATATTGAAGAGAATAACAGTGGAACAACACAATAGATGAAACCACAACACCAGAATAATACCTTTATTGATAGGAAACAATTTTCACTTGCCTCTTCGAGGGGGCAACCTCCAACAGAGAAACACTCTATTACAATAATTCTCAAGAAAAAACTTCTCATACCCTCTACTCCTATTTTGATCCAGGTGGATATCGGTGGCCACCCACCTTTTCCAAATGGCTCAAAACAGTTTTCTGGCCATTTTGGCAATTTACTATTTTTAGCAGGTTTTAACTTCCGGGGCCATTTTGAGGGCCTAAATGAAGGTTTTTCGAGAT
>ML810462.1:81113-109118 GCA_009831015.1 Picea engelmannii
TTAATTTATTAAAGACTTACGTATACAGGGAGGGGGGGGGGGGAGAAACATTAAATAAGGGGATAAGACATTAAATATAGGGATAAGATATTAATGAGGGGGAAGAGAGTCGGTGAAGGGGGATATGATGGGGAGAAGTATTATGGGGAGGAGGATTATTTTGGAAGGGGGAAAGTATTTTGGAGGGGGACTGGATTTTTGTTTGGGATATATTTTCTGGTGTGGGGAGTTTTAGTGAACCATTGCAGGGGCATCGGGTTGCTGCGGGTTTTGGGCACGGGGGCCAGGATATCCTTACGACATCCTGGAGCTAGGGATCCGAACAGGCTGCTCCTAGCTGGCAGGGAGGAAAACTCGGTTTTGGGCAGTGTTTGGCACAGTTTCAACTTCAACATTGGACCAACACAGATCGGGGTTAGCATCAGGAAGAGGTAATTTATTTTATGTATTTGTTGCAGTGTTATGTTGTTGTTCATAAGTGAATTAGAATATGTTCGTAAATTTTAATTAAACTGAATGGATATATGCTGGTTATGATGTTATGAAATGATAGGATAGCATTTCCTTAAAATAGAATGTTATGAAATGATAGGATAACATTTCCTTAATATATATATATATATACATATATATATATTTTTTAGGGTTTTATAAGGCTCTGTGGAGCAGAACCTTACAACGAGGATGATCTGTGGGCCAAGGATGGCCTTTTCCTTGCCGACGAGGCTTATAAACTCTTGTACGACTATCAACATCAGTTTCTGACTCCACAGATCCCTTTGACTTTGTCTGCAGTGGAAGCTACTTCCCTCTCCCATCACACTACTACGGTTGTCAACACTTTTACTCCAGACTTAATTTCCCTGCCAAAAGTTCGACAGATGCCTTCATTATCCCCTAGATCTCGACCACCTGACACCTTTCACGTGCCTTTCACGAGCCCTCAAACGCTCCTTCCCCTTAGTTCTTTCACTGGTGTGGTAAACCCTTTCATCCTCCCGCTCTGGACCCTTTACCCTTCGTTGGTTCCTCTCTGCCATCTTCTACTCCCCAGGCCTCTTGTCTTCACAGTAACAGTGTTGGCCACAACCGCTCGACTGGTGATTCTGCTCGTATAAACAGGAAAAACAAATGTTGGAAGACCCCTGAAAATAAACCTAGTTGCATTCTTGGTCGAGATATTGCTTTGGATAGAGTGTTAGGCCTCACGGAGAAATATCTTGTTGGAAAGTTTTTTTACGCCAGGATGAGTATGCGCCAACTATCCAAGTGGATGCTTTCCTAATGGAAACCCATTCTTGTATACTACCCTAGATTCAGTCTTCTTGATAATCACTGGTTGGTGTTACACTTTCTCTCTGAAAGTGACCTTCTGCGCATTCTAGGTTCGCCTTAGATTTTTGGGAAAGGAGTCCTAATGTTGAAAAGATGGCGCCCGAGGTTCAATCCCCATCTAGAAAATTTCAAGAAAAGAAGTTTCTTGATTCTCTTACCAGAATTTCCTCTGGAGTCTTGGTCCATCCAGGTTTTCGAAGCGATTGCCAACTCAGTTGGTAAATTTTTTTTTTTAATGAACTGACACTCCGAAAACATAATAAGAGGAAGAGGATAGTTTGGCTCCTGGTTGAACTGGACCTGGATAGAGGCCTTCCAGATACAATTGAAATCACAATCGGGGATGTCTGCTTCCTGCAAACAATCGAATTTTGGAAGGAGCCTTTCCATTGCCATGTTTGCTGGCAAACAAGACATCTAAAGACAAGTTGTCCATCTTCCATGGATCGCCCTCAAAGTTCCAATCCCTCGGTAACTGTATGTGCATCTTCTAAAGCTTTAGAAGAGGGCCCTATTGACAACGACTCCTTTTTAGGTAAGATGTGCGTTTTCTTTCCCTCCTTTTTTAATAAGCTCTCCTCGATCGAAATAGATTATCTGAAGAGTAATGAAAATTGGGTACATGATATTTTTGGTGAATTTTGGGGACTTCTCATGAAAAATATTGAGAAAATGGAAGACTCTTGTGCTCTGCAGCCCTTGGGAAGTGATTTTCTCAGTTTTGAAGATCTACAGACTCCCCCCCCCCTCCTGGTGTTGATCCCCTGAACGTTGCATCACTCTCTGTTTTGGAGCCTGTATGGAACCTTACTAGTGGAATTTGTCCTTTAAAGGCTATCCCTGCATCAGGTGATCCCCTACCTAAGATTTCTTCCCTAAGTTCCTTAATCCCTGATGACCCTACTGTTTCTACACCCTCACACTTTCCTAATTCTGTTGACTCACTGGAACCCAAACCTTTACTTGTCTCTAACCTTTCCACTATTCTCCCCTCTGCTACTCTTCATTTGAATGACACTATTCAAAAAAAACCAGAGCCTGACTCCCTAAGATTCCACCAGGTGCAATAGAGGGAGGTCTAGCCTCTTTTATTGATCTTGATTTACTTCCTTCAGATTTCCCTTTTCCCTCCAACCTTCTTGATTCCTTTGTACTTGATATTTTTTTTTCTACCTCTTTGGCCCTTAGAGTAGGCCAGTCGATTCCCCAGGTTTCTTTATGATCATTCTGTCTCTTAATATCCGTGGGTTTGGAGGACCCCATAAAATTGCCTCCCTTAAATCTCTTTTTTCACAATTTAACCCTGACATCATATTTATTCAAGAAACCTTAGTAAGCAGAGACAAGGCTATCAAGATTTTACTACAATGTGTTCCGTCTTGGAATGTTGTGGCTCTGGACACTTGTGGACGCTCCGGGGGTTTTCTTAGTGGATGGAATCTGACCTTTGCTGAGATTTCTGCACTTGACACCCGTGCATGTATCTATTTGGAAGGAAGGATTAAACAATTATCAGATTTGGTTAAAATGTTGAATTGTTATGCTCCCTATAAGGATAGGGAATTATTCCGGAACCCTATTATACAGTCTGGCTTATTGGATGAAGAAAGCATTATAGTTGGCGGAGATCTAAATTTCACACTTTTAACAAGGGAGGTTTGGGGGGCTACTTCCAGAATAGATCGAATCTCATATTTCTTCACAAGCCTCATTCAAACATCTGGTTTGGTTGATGTTCAACCCTCTAAGGTTACACCCACTTGGCAGAATGGCAGAACTAGGGAAGATGGTATAGCGAAGAGGTTGGACTATTTCCTACTTGATGATTCATTACTCAACCGCAACTACAAGGTACGATCTTGGGTAATCAATTCTATTATTTCGGATCATAATCCGATCTGTCTCCAACTGGACTTCTATGCTCATAAATCTTCGCCTCCATTCAAATTCAATTCAACATGGTTCAATGATCAAGACTTAGCTTTACTCATCAAGCAATCGTGGAATTCTATGAGTCAATGGATAGACTCCTCCACTATCCAATTACTGTGTTCAAAATTATAGAACTTGAAACGAACAATGATATGTTGGCAAAGAGATAAGAAAGTTCAATTACAATCCGAATTGCTACAAATTGAGTCCAATATGGCTGAAATCTTCGACAAGTGTTCGTCTCATATCTTTGAGAAAGATGACCTGGACACTCTCAAAATACTGAAGCAACAAAAAGAAAAGATTATGGCTATTGAAGAAAATACTTGGCGACTCAAAATCAGAGCCATTTGGCTAAACAATGGAGATAAGAATACTAAATTTTTCCATAAATACGCCAATATGAGAAGGACACAAAATACAATTTGGGATATTGAAGATGATTTAGGTGTCCTCCACACATCATATTATGAAATAAAAAATATTGCTATGGAACATTTCAAAACACAATTCAGAGCCATCGAGGCTGAGGATACACGCTGCCAGCTCAAGGTAATTGAACAACTACCAAATTTTTTTAGCATATTTGATTATGAAGAGATCGGTAAAGCTGTTACAATTGAAGAAGTTAGAGAAACAATTTTCAATATGCCCAAAGACAAAAGTCCAAGCCCCAATGGTTGGACTCAAGAACTTTTTCAATCTTTTTTCGAGATTTTAGGGAAGGATCTTCACTTGGTTTTCAAAGAATCCAGAGTGTCTGGGTTTATTCCGAGCTTACTTAATGCCACCTTATTTGCACTTATTCCCAAAGTTAATAAGCCAAGGGATTTTCATGACTTCAGGCCAATCACACTTTTTAATTTTGTATACAAAATTATTTCCAAGATTATTGCTACAAGGATTAAATCAAAGTTAGTGGTCTGTATTTCACATGAACAGTTTGGATTCTTAAAGGACCGCTTAATTTTTGATGTTGTTGGCATAGTACAAGAATGCTTACACTCAACCAAGACAAAGAAACTTAACACTATTATTCTCAAGCTGGATTTGAAAAAAGCTTATGATAAGGTAAGCTGGAATTTTCTCAGAATGTTATTAAATCAGATTGGATTAAGTTGGGAGATCTCCCAGTGGATCATGGCTTGTATTTCCACAGTAAATATGGAAGTATTAATAAATGGATCCCCAACAAATTTCTCCAGAAGTCATCGTGGTCTCCGACAGGGCTATCCCCTCTCTCCGCTAATGTTTCTTCTTGTTGTAGAATGTCGTAGTAGACTTTTGAGGAAAGTTGTTGAAGAAGGATCATTTCACGGACTCAAAGTTGCCTCCACAAAATTTTTGACACATCTACTATTTGTAGATGATGTCTTAATCCTAGGGGGTGGGGAATATAAAGACTAGATGGAATTTAAATCAATTTTAACAATGTTTTGTACAACATCAAGTATGGAGGTTAATTGTCATAAATCAATTTTTTTAGCACAAAATATTGACTCCAGTCTTAAACAAAGATTAATTTCATAATTTAGCATTCCGTTCATTAACTTGGAGGAAGGAATGAACTATTTAGGTTTTTGTTTAAAACCAAATGAATACAAAATAGTGGACTGGAATTGGTTGATTGAGAAGGTTGATAAAAGGATAAACAATTGGACATCAAGATGGCTCTCTCTAGGTGGAAGTTTGGTTTTAGTGAAAGCTATTCTCCAAAGTATACATGTGTATTGGTTCAGTTTAGCGAAAGTTCCTACCTCTATTATACACAAAATCCAACAACTTATGGCAAAATGTTTATGGAGAGGAGCGAATAAAACAACAAGATATCATTTATCCAAGTGGAAAATCATTGCACCTCCCAAAGAATTAGGTGGATGGGGTATAAGGAATATTTATTGGTTTTCCAAATCATTAGTTGCTAAATCATGTTGGAGGGGGATTTTTGGTAATAGTCTTTGGAGTCAAATTCTTAAAGGAAAATATATAAAAGGAGTCGACTTGACTTCTTGGATAAGAAAAGGTAACTTCAAGTACCCAAATGCCTCAAATTTCTGGAAAATTTTTATGAGCTCATTTCACATCATAAAGTTGTGGTTAGCCTATAAAATAGGGAACAAGAAGCAAGTAATTCTCGGGAGGGATCCCTTAATTGGAGATAATTCTTCTTTTAAGCTGTTTGTAACTCTAATCCATTTCCTCAATAATAAGGGTATCTATTCCATTGCACAAGCAACTATTCCAAACACACTCAACAATTCTCAGTATTGGTTAAATACCAATCAACTTAGTTTAACTGGAGAACTATCAAATGAATGGAACAACTACATTGCAATGTTGAAAAGCAATGGAGTTTCACTTAATCAATCAAATGATAAACTTGTGTGGTCATGGAGCAAGGCATTTGGATTAGTTTTTGTTGGATTAGCATATCAATGCATTGCTATCAATTCTCATAATGGTGATTATAAATGGTGGTATAATAAATCTATCTAGAAAGTTAATATACCAAGCAAAATTATATGTTTCATGTGGTTATACTTAAAAGACAGTATCCTCACTGGAGCAAATTATAAGAAAAGGGGAGGCATTGGACATGTTGTTTGCAGTTTATGTCTCCAAGATGATGAGACAACATAACATCTGCTAATACAATGTGAAGCCACACAAAACATATGGAAAGAAATTTTAAAATCCCTTAATTTCTCAGATGCATGAATGCAGACTACACTAGAAAGAAACTTATTACACTGGTTTACAAAATATCCAAGATTGAGATTTATACCCTTTCTGGTTAATTGGAGAATATGGAAGTACAAGAACAAAATTCTGTTTGAAAATTGGTAAAGAGAGGACTCCAGAACTATCTCTAGAATTCTACTTGATATTAAAGAATTTAAAGGCACAAGTGAAGTGGACAAAGTGGATTATATGCTAAACCCGATTTTCTTTGATGAGAAACCAATAGGTTTCTTTGATGGTGCAGCTGTGAATGACAATTGTGGTGTTGGAATTTACATTAAATTAAGTGCACATTATGTTTATAAAGCTTATTTTGCAGGAGGAAAGGGTAATAACATGAAGGCTGAAATTCTGTGACTTTGGGGACTTCTTCTCTTTGCACAGGGACTATCCATAAGAAATTTGATGGCAGCTGGTGATTCCAAAGTCACTATTGACTAGATTAATGATTGCTCAAATTTGAACCTGATGTATCTACTCAGCTGGAAATAAAAAATTAAAAGTTTAAGTCGAGTTTTGAAGGAATTCAATTCATGCATATCCATAGAGAATTCAACACAATGGCAAATCAACTCTCCAAAAAATATTTGCACAACCCCTGGGTTGTTTTTATTATGAGGAGATCATCAAAGAAAGTGTTGTTAACACTTGAAGTTTTATGATTTTTCTAATGATGCATTTCAGTGTATCCAAACACCAAAATAAGGTTACTTTTTCAATGTTTGATAAGTAAGAATATGTTATGTAAAGCAATTGACAACCGTCAATAGAATCTATATAGAACTAGCTCAAGATTAGAACAAAATATCAAGATTTTGAGGAGATATTAGATATTACGATCTTATAGATCTTTTTTGTAATATTGAAAGAACACTTGATTCTAATAGAATAACAGTGTATCTATTTTTTCCTGTGTGAAAAACAAATCAAATCTCCCTAAAAGGTTGATTGCAAAACAAAATCAAACACAAAGAGGTTTAACAAAGCGGGTCTTCCTAAAAGGTTGATTGGAAAAAAATCAAGCACAAAGAGAAGCCAAGTTTGGAAAATGTATGGACAACATCAACAAAAAAAACATCAAAGTTTTGGAAAGGGTGGCTCACCACAAAACCTCAATTAGGGCATACTTAATGAAGTAAAATTTCTAATGGAGCATGTTAATATTGGAAATTTGAGTGAAGACTTTGGAAAATGTACTTAACTTCAAAATTATAATCTATAAACTTCTAAACTTCTAATTTAGATGAAAAACTTGATGATATTAAGTAGGAGATTTTTTTGAGCGAACTAGGAAAATTCAGCTATACAAAATTAAAGTCATGAAAAAAAAGGAGGATGTTGGATTAATATGGACTATCCAACATCAATTAAGAATAAAATTTATCTTAAACACGATGACACCTAGAATTGGTATATAAACAACATGATAAATTGAATAAACAAAGTAGAGACAATAACATACCATCTATTGAATCACAAGATATATTGAGGGAAATGATATACCATCAATTCAATTATAAGATATGTAGTGAGCATCGAAGAATCAAGAGAAAAGGCAACCTGAGATAGTCATGTCCATTACTATTTAAATGATTACAAGTATATTTGGACATCACAATACTCCAATACATTTCCATGTCTATCTTATCACATCTTCATTGTTTATTGCACTTTGATGTCATAGTTCCTATTGGCTAGAGTTATCAAGTGTCATAGATTATTTGGAAGTCATAGTTTGTGTCAGGAAAATTTCTTGTTGGATAGAGTTCCTAAGGTCATAGTTCATATGGGTTAGAGTTCTTGTTGGCTACAATCATGGGGTCATAGTTCCTTTTTCGACTAGAGTTCCTACCAGTTAGAAACTATGATCCATAAGAATTCTTACCGGCAAGAACTATGACCATAGGAACTATGACCTCAAGAACTCTAGCCAATAAGAACTCTAACCCATACTAATTATAACCAACAAGAACTATGACCACAGTGACTCTAATTGATAAGAAATTTGATTGACAATGGAACAATAGGATTTTAGCTCATTGATCATAATAGTCCCCTGATCAAATTACATGGTCAATAAATTCCTTAAAGCTATGACTGACAAAGTCGGTCATATTTCCTTTGTCGATCACAATTCCTTCATCAAAGTTCCCATCAGTTAGATTTCTTGATTAACAAGGGAACTATTCCCTAGAACAATCACTGGCAAACAAAGGTCATAGTTCCTTTGTCGGTCAAAGTTTATTCATCATAGTTCCCATGGTCATAGTTCTAGTGGGTCAGAGTTCCTAACTGACAAAGGCACTATGACCTTAATAACTATGATCAACAAAGGAACACTTATTGACATAGTTTATATGGGTCATAGTTCATGAGGGTCAAAGTTCTTGAGGTCATAGTTTCTATGTGCCATAGTTACTATGGTCATAATCCTTGATAACTAGAATTCATAGGTGTCATAGTTCCTTATCGATCATGGTTTGTGTCAGATAAAGTTCCCATTCACTAGAGTTCTAGGGAATAGTTTTTGTCTATGAAAGTTATCGAGGTCATGATTCCTTTGTTAGTCAGGAAATTTGATAGATAGGAACCATGACCACATGAACTATGATGAAGGAATTGTGGCTAACAAAGGAACTATGACCTTTGTTTGTCAGTTGTATTTCTAGGGAATGGTTCCTATCAGTCAAATTTCTTGAGGTCATAGTTCCTTTGTTAGTCAAGAACTCTGATAGACAAGAACTATGATCGACTAAGGAACTGTGACCTTCGTTTATCGATTGTAGTTCCAAGAAATAATTCTTATTAGTCAAATTTCCTAAAGTCATAGTTCCTTTGTTAGTCAGGAACTCTTACTGATAGGAACTATGACCACATGAACTATAATGAAGGAACCTTGACCAACAAAGGAATTGTGACCTTCATTTGTCAATCATAGTTCCAGGGAATAGTTCTTGTTAGTCAAAGTTCGTAAGTGTCATAGTTTAGTTAGAGTTCCTAACTGACAAAGGAACTATGAATTTAGGAACTTTGACTTACATGAACTATTCCTTGGAACTACAACTGAGAAACAGAGGTCATAGTTCCTTTGCCAGTCAAATTTCTTTCATGTTTGTCAAAGTTCCTAACTATTAAAGAAACTTTGAATGACAACAATTATTCCTTGGAACTACAACTGAAAAATGAAGGTCAAAGTTCCTTTATCAATCAAAGTTCCTTTTTCATAGTTCCTATTTTCCAGAGTTCATGACTTACAAAGGAACTATGACCATAGGAACTTTGACTTACATGAACTATTCCCTAGAACTACGACCAACAAATGAAGGTCATAATTCCTTTGTTGTTCAAAGTTCATTCGTCGTAGTTCCTATCAATCAAAGTTCCTCTTTGACAAAGAAAGTATGACCTTGGGAACTTTGAGTGATAGGAACTATTCCCTAGAATTACGACCGACAAATGAAGGTCATAGTTCATTTTTCAATCAAATCTCCTTTGTCATAGTTCACGACTAACAAAGGATCTATGACCTAAGTAATTTTGACACACAAGAACTATTCTTTGGAACTACAATCGATAAATGAAGGCCATAGTTCCTATCAGTTAGAGTTATTGACTAATAAAGGAACTATGACCTTAGGAACTTTGATCAACAAGAACTATTCCCTGGAACTATGATTGACAAATGAAGGTCATAGTTCCTTTGTGGGTCAAAGTTCCTTCCTCATAGTTCCTCACTAACAAAGGAATTATGACCTTAGGAAATTTGACTAATAGGAACTAATCCTTGGAACTATGATTGACAAATGAGGGTCGTAGTTTCTTTTTTATTCAAAGTTCCTTCATCATAGTTCTCATGGTCATAGTTACTGTCTATTAGAGTTCTTGTCTGATAGATGAGCTATGACCTCAAGAATTTTGACTAATAGGAACTATGATTAACAAGAACTATGATCAATAGGAACTTTGACTGACAAGAACTATGATTGATACCAATAGGAACTCTGACCAACATGAACTATGATCAAAAGGAACTTTGAATAACAATAAATTTGATAAAGGAACTCTCACTAAAGAACTGTGACCGACATAAAATGTGACTGATACTAACAATAACTCTAGCTAAGGATCTAGTATTGTTAACTGATAGGAATTAAGACCGAAAATAACTATGATCATAGTTCTTATTGGTCATAGTTCCTAGGAACTATGATTAAGGAGCTAGGATATCTGACCAACAAGAACTCTGACCGGAAATAACTATGACAAATAAGAACTATGATCATAGTTCTTATTAGTCATAGTTCATATCAGTCAAAGATCCTAGTTCCTTGATCAGAGTTCCTATTGGTACCAGTTATAGTTCCTATTCATCACAATTGTTCGGTCATAGTTCCTTCATCAAATTTCTTGTGGTTAAAGTTCCTTTGTTAAATTTCCTATCGGTCATAGTTACTTCATAAAATTTCTTGTTAGTCAAAGTTCCTATTGATCATAGTTCTTATTGGTCATTGTTCCTAGCTGTCATAGTTCCTATTGGTCATAGTTCTTGTCAGTCAAAGATCCTAGTTCCTCAGTCATAGTTCCTATTCTTATCAATCATAGTTCCTTAGTTAGTTTTACTTCATCAAATTTCTTGCCGATCATAGTCATTTTTCACTCAAAGTTGTTATTGGTCATAGTTTCTAGGAACTACGATCAAGGAACTAAGATCTTTGACTAACATGAACTGTGATCGACATAAAGTTCCTTCAATTGAAATATGTGATTATCAAAGTTAAAATCAATCAATTGTTGAAAAATCAATTTCCGGATGCTAAAATTGCAATTTATCATAAAAATATGCAATTACATAACTCTCAATTGTCAAAATTACAAAATTGTGGTATTGATTACTAAACTAGCAATCAACCAAATCATTTTAAAACTAGATTAAACTAGATAAATCATGGTGGCTCATTAACTCCCAACATTGATGGAAACACGTGTGGATGGACCTCAACTTATGCGTGACCCAACCTTCAAGCTCAATATAAGTTCATGGCACGAGTGTTGTGACACCAAGTGTGTGGCATTCTTGGCTTGTTCGTATGCCTTAAAAACATATGATTAGGGGGGTAGTAAAATTACCACCTTAATACCTATGCTTCATATTTCCTTAGTCAAAGTTCATAATCAACAAATTTCCTTGGAACTATGACTGATTATAACTTTGATAATTGAGGGAAATACAAAAGAAGGAACAAAAACAATAACTTGGTTAGAATTCCTTTGTCAGTTAGAGTTCCTATTGGTATAGTTCATGTGTCAGTTAGAGTTCTTGTCCTTCATAGTTACCTAGTCAAAGTTCACGGCCATAGTTCCTTCATCAAAGTGCTTGTCAATCATAGTTCATGTTGGTAATAGTTTATGTTAGTTAGATTTCATGTAAGCCAAAATTCTTGCATCAAAATTCATTTGTCAAAGAAATCTAACCAACGAAATAACTTTGACCAAGGAAACTTTGGCTAAGGAAGGAACTTTCAACTCGTGAAGGAACATGAACTTGGATCCTTAATGAAATAACTTTGACAAAGGACCCTTTATGTAAGAATATTGATTGATAGAGGAACTCAACACTTTGAAGAAAGGAACTATAACAAATGAAGCATTTGCAATGAAGGATGGTGATAGGGTGATTGATCGGCTAAACATTTTCAATACTTCTCTAATTTTTTTGAATGGCATTGGAGATGTGGTGAAGGATGTGGATCGGTGTATTTTCTTACTTTGCAATGTCCATGATTATCAGAGAATCTTATTGTTTCATTAATGGGAGTAATAAGGTGGAGAACTCAAGATAGATGTGGTTTTTGGTTAGTAGTTACAAGAAAAAACAAGGAGTACTTCTAAACTCACTGCAAATTCAAAAGCATTGGTGACAAGAGGACATGTCCAGGAGAAGAGGAATGAAAAATCTAGTGGGAGTAAATCCAAATCAAGAGGAATATCTTCAAGTAGAGGAAGGAGGCGACAATAAATGATTTGTTGGATATACAAACAAAAGGGGCAGAAAAAAAGTAAGTACATCGTTGATCTTTCTAAGGAGAAAGTTGACTCTTTTCTTGCAATTTCTAGCACGAAGGGAAGCACATATCTTTCAGTGACATGGTTGATAGTCGATGTTTAAGAGGAGGCTTAGGTGGGGGATTCTGTGACTTCTTTCCATATGAATCCACAAAGGGACTAGTTCAAAGACTATGAGAAGGTTCATGATGGAAAAATCTCTATTGGTGACAATTTTAATTATGAAGTTGTTTGTAAAGACAATGTGAGAATCAAACATATAGATGGAAGGGTGAAGTGGATACCTAATGGAAGGAATGTGCAAGATTTTATTTGAAATCTACTCTTAGTTAATTTTTTGATGTTGGAGTCAAAACAATATTCACAAAAATAGATTGTAAATTGATACATGGATTCAACCACTACCTTGGCCATGGGGGAAAGACTTGAACATTGTACAATTTGGATGTAGGCTACCCACGGGGGCTTCACCTTATTAACCAATATCTTATCACGTTCATTCATAAAGGGTGATTTTAAATTATGAAAGATAGAGTCAATATATTGTAGGTGTTGGGGGTGGGATGTAGGGTACGAGGGGGTTTATAGGTATTGGGGGGTATAAAAAGGGGTATTTGGTAAAAATAAGGGATATGTAGTAAAAATAAGTTTTTTTGATTGGAAAAATGTATTGGGAGGTGGGTTGAACAAACATGTTTGGGGAGATATTTATCAATATCTAGTGAAATTAGGTATTCTTTAATATCCTACTAATGAACGTGCTATGTCACGGGTTCATTGAGTGGAGACCCCATGAGGCTACCCTTGTCATGGGTAGTGCTAAGTCAACATGCATGAAGAATAGAAAACCAAAGGAAGCAATAAATATGTCAAGCTTGATATTGTGGCACCAAAGGATGGGTCATATTGGAGAGAAGATCCTACAAAAGATGTGTGCCAAGAATATTGTCCACAAAATAAAGGGTATAAAGGTTAATTCTTTTGAGTTTTGTGAAGCATGTGTCCTTGGAAAATAGAAAAGTGTTTTATTATCTTCAAGCAATTACTACAAAACTTAATATTCTTGAGCAAGTGCATTCAAATATGTGTGGGACAATGGACATGACTTGCATTGGAGGATCTAGATATTTCATCACCTTCGCTGATGAAATCTCTAGAAATTCATTGGTCTAATTTATGAATCTAGACAACAATGCTCTAGAGGTATTCAAGATGTTTTTTCTTATTGAAACGAAAACTATCAAGAAGGTGAATCCCTTGAAGACTACTAATGTTTGTGAGTATTGTTCCAAATAGTTAGATGTATTTTGCAAGTCACATGGGATTGTAGGGTAGGGGACAACTCCATGGTCACCTTAGAAAAATGGAGTAGTTGACTTGTTGAATAGGTCCATGTTAGTGAATATTAGAACCATGAGAGTGAACGCTAGATTAAGAAAAGGATTTTGCGTTGAAGTTGTGCACACAACAAATTATGTGAACAATTTATCACCTAGTTCCATTTTTGGTGGTATGACAAAGCCCTCTATATCATATGTTAGAGTTTTTGAATGTAAGACTTACATGCATGTGCCCATGGAGAACAAGAAACTTGAAAATAACTATGTCAAGTGCATTCATATTATATATAGTGATGGGATGTTATGTACCTCCTAACTACCTAGTGTACCTTCTTTAATGTGGCCCCATTACATTTATTCAATACTAATTTAGTGGGCCTTATTTAATAAATACAAGGATAGTGGACCTATTCCACCTTACATTGAATGACCTCCACTATTATTACTCTATTATATGCCCTTTGGACCCCCATTACACCCATAGGGAGGATCCCAACATTCCACCTCCAATGGAAAAGTGCTTACCTCAATGATTTTTGTGAGGAGGTACAACCATAAACTAGGGTCCCATTGATGAGTGTGGACTGTAATGTTGAATTAGGGTAGAGAACCAAGGTCCCATGTAGAATTTCTAGCCACCATGTTGAAGTAGTCCAAGGGATCCACATAGTGGATTCCATTGGAGCATTGTTGTAGATATAGTTGATAAGTGATCTTCAAAGAAGAGCTTCCTCAAAGAGATCTAGATAGATATTTTATTCAAACAAAGAAGGTACAACATGGGGTAATTCCATAAGTTAAAAATCAACAACATGGAATTGATCATCTAGCAGTGTAGCAACCAAAGATGGTTGACATGAGTGACAATCACAACAGATCCCTACTATGTGAGCTCAATCGTGTACAAGTCAAGAAACCAACATTGTTAGAGAAGAACATTAGGTGCTTAGTAAGCCTAGAAATGACGCTGATCCATTACGATTTGATGGTGAGCATTCTAGAAATAATCGAAGAGATGAAGAGCTAAGAACAACTATTCAACGAATAAAAGTTGTTGGTATGTATGGTTTTGAGCCCTCTAATTTTAGCTATTTTTCTTTGTCATCAATGTGTGATGAACCAAGATATGCGAAAGTTGATTTTAGTAGTAATGAGACAACTAATTGGAAGAAAGACATGGAGGAAGAAATGAGGGTTATAAAGCATAAGTAGACTTCGAATTTGCAAGAGTTACCATAAGGTAGGAAGGTAGTGGGTTGCAAACAAGTGTTTAAGTAGTATGGTGTTGATGGTTCTATGGAGAGATACAAATCCTGGTTGGTATCCAAAGGATACTCTCAAGTTGAGAGTATAGACTATGATGAGACCTTCTTCTAGGTGGCCAAATTAGTCTCTTTTAGGTTAGTGTCAACATTAGTAGTTACTGAAGATTGGAAAATTGAGCAAATGGACTTGAATATGACATTTCTACATGGAGAGCTCGAGAAGGAAATATTCATCCAATAGCAGAAAGGATTTAATGTGAGTGTGAGAGAGGAATTTGGTGTGAAGTTGAAGAAATTAATGCATAGTCTAAAGTGGTCATACCAAAGTTTTGATAGATATGTGATTGGACAAGGATTTGAATGGAATGATGGTGATTATTGTATCTACAACAAGAGGGAAGGTAATCACTTCATAATTCAGGGTTTATATGTTGTTGATACTTTAGTTTTAGTGATTCCAATTAATTAGTGAAGGAAACCATATATAAATTGTCAAGTGAGTTTGACATGGAGAATATTGGTTTATTACATTATAGTTTGGGTATTGATGTGATAAGAGACTACAAGATTTTAAAGTTATGGATTATCCAAAGGATGTATGTTGAAGACATGCTCTAACTATTGAGGATGGATATGTGTACACACCTTATTGCTTCATCTCAAGTGGGAGTATTGTTGTCCAATTACACGAGTCCTAAGTGATCAGAATCTGGACCAGGGGTCAAAATTTAGCTCAAAAATCAAAGTTCTTGGAATTGCCTCAAAACGAACAAGTGCGTAGCCCTCATTGTCACAAACCCAACGCAACTCATTTGGGTTCAAACAGACATCGGATGAGTGAGATATCGCGTTCTGTTCAAATTGTCAAACAGGCAAAAAAAAATGTGCTGACTGTACAGTCCGTACAGATGCTGACGTGGCATGGCCGTACGATGACATGGCATAGCCGTATGCTGACATGGCAGGGATGAGTTGGTGAACAGTTGGCAGTTTGGGCGAATCATTGGTGGACACGTGGCATTATTGTGGTGAATGGTTTGGTGCCACGTGGCCCAGGCATGGGCTGCCACGTGGCACCATATTTTGGTTGTTTAAAATTATTATAGAGTCCGTGGGGATCGAACTCGGACCTCCACCATAGACCGAGCGCTTTGGAAATGCCCGCCCAACCGGCGCGCCACACAGTGTTGCTTGTTAAACATATGAGTTCATATATATTTAAAGTCGAAATATTTCATGGTTGGCGCGGGGGTCAGGGTTGGGGCTTAGCCCCAACCCTTGGTTTTGTGCGCATACCCACGCGTCCATGATACAGAGCTTTTGCACGGGAACCTTACCATATTATGGTTCCGTTACCCTCCACACTACATCGCATTAACGAGGTTCCGTTTACATTCCCGTTTGGTTGATATCATTCATTTTACATTCTATGTCGGGGTTGCATCCAGTCTGAAGTTAGGGTGGTTGGTTACCACGGGATCCGGTTCCAAAACCAATATTTGCAACTACATGTGGACTATGCACCTGAAAATTGTGGGGTGGTTACCATATGACTTCCGAATACGACCTTAGGCGCGGAGGTTTCAACATTCGAAGGCCACGAGACCTATTTTGGCATTGGGACATGGCCATATGGCTCCCATGTAACCAACACCTTTGCCCAAAAAGGCGCTTAGTTTCCATTAACCGTTCGATAGTTTTGCTCGTTTTGTGGTTATGCGCCCGATGCTAGGTTTTAGCATGAGATTGAGCGCGTGAGCTAGGTTGGACGCACAGAGGTGCATTTTGGCGAACCAGAGACAACAAGCATGGAGGAAAAATGGAGGAGGCCTAACTTCTTCATCTTTTGGCCAAATGAGGTGCCGAAAAATCCCAGCTAGGGGTTTTTGGACGTTCTGAATCCATTGGCATAGTTTTCAAAGGCATTTGAAGACTTATTTTGCAATTTTTTCACCATTGAAGTTTCAGAGAGCTCCAGGGAGCTTGAAGCCCTCATTGATGGAGGTCATGCTCAGATGAGCCCAAGTCTGTTTTCTGTGACTAAATAGTCATTTTTGGCTAATTGTTGTGCTCTGAACACATTGGGATAGGTTTCAGAGGAATTTGAGGACTTTTACAGGTGTTTTTACCACAAGGAAGCTTAGGGAAGCTTAAGGCCACATGTAGAAGAGCTCATGCCCGGATGAGCTATGATCCGTTTTCAGAGTTCTATTAGTCATTTATGGGGTTTTTATGTATTCTGAACCCAATGGTACAGTCAATATTTCCATTGGATTTGAGCAGCATCTTGTAAAAGAATCTTTGACAAACTAATCCTAGAGAGCCTAGTCCATTGATGGAGGCTCAAGGAGATGTAGCCCAGTTGGGGGTGAACTCCTTTATCATCTTGTTATTGTTGTGAGTTTGATGGTTTATTTGTTGCAAGTTATGTTTGCTGTGTATTTATTTAAAACACATATTTAACCATTTTAAAAGAAAATTTCCTCACACATGAACATTTAAAAGAAAATGCATAAACTTGGCACATAATTTATCTTACATAACTAAGACATTGAGCAAGGTCCTGAAAAGTTTATTTTAATGAAGTAGAGGGTGCTTGCATAGCATAACAAGTTAGCCCCCTATTTTCAGATCAGGTGGTATCAGAGCATAGTTTTTGCTCATGTGATTGTCATTGATATCTAGAGATTTAACTGTTGGAATTATTGTGCAAGTTTTGTGTTGAAGTTTGATATCTTGCAAGGATGGAGGAAGTTTCAAACATTGATAGTTCTCATACATCTTCATTATCCAAGTTCTTTGACAAAGAGATGTTGAAGGAGTTTTTAACCATGAGAGATATGGTACAAGAGTTGTGGGAAGATAGAGAAGAGATCATTGCCCTTCAAGAGCAGTTGATGGCCATGGAGGAGAAGCACCAGCTTCTTGAAAAGTTGCATGAGATGGAGACTCAACTTCATGAGGCAAAGGAAACCCTTACCAAGTACATGCATGAACATGAGGTATGTAATGTTAGTTTATCTTTAAATTCCTCTCAAGATGAATGCTTTGGTGTTTTTGAAAATCACACTAGAGGAATAGGGTCCAATTTATTGTTAAAAATGGGCTATGAAGGTAGAGGGTTAGGCAAGCATGCACAAGGCATTGTTGAGCCTATTGTTGTTGAAGAGAGGCCCAAGTATTGTGGTATTGGATATGAACAAAGAGATGGAGCAAATTCCAAAGTTGAGGAGACAAAGGAAAAAGTTCCAAGAACAACTTTTGTTGCAAGTTCAATCCCTCAAGCATGCAAAGTATGTGTTCAAGATGAATGAAAATGTGTGAAACGAAAGAGTTGTGACAGCGATGAGGACAAGAACACTGTTGTTGGTCTTCAAAGGAGAGCTTGTAACTCTTCAAATTCACCTCCTCAAAGAGGCGATAAAGGTGTATGTTCAAGGTATCTTTCTGCCTATCATTCAATTGCTTTTGATTATGTTAAGCATGATAAATTTACATGTAAAAATGGAAGAAAAAGTCCATGTACATATTGTGGTTTATATAACCATCATGTTTCAAAATGTTGGAAAAGATTGACCACTTTCAGGAAACTTTCCAAGCAAAGACAACTTGAAAAGAGGATGCAAAATATTTGCACTCATTGCCAGAAGAGGGGTCATCTCATTGACCAATGTTGGACATTGCATCCAACTACTCATCCACATCACAAGAGGCAGATGGATAAAGAGTCTAGCAAGAATGGAAGAGGAGATTCCATCATCGATGTGAGTCAAGATGATTCACAAGAAGACGATTTTCAACAAAAAAAATTACCATTGAGTTGGCTTGGTAAGAAATGGTTAAATTTCTTGAGCAAGTAAGACTTGCATTTTCTGTTGTAGATGCACATTTCAGCCTTATGTATGCATTTATGTTGAGAGTATGACAAGTTGTAGTGATTTATCACAACTTGTATGATGCAAGTTTCATGTGAATGAAATTCGTTTGAAGGCATTCTTGTTTGTTGCACAACTTCACCAAGAGGATGTAAAAGAGGGATATGATGCTCACTTGTTACAGCCATATATCTTTTTCATATTCAACTCTTATGTACCCACATGTTTCGGGTTCATGTACTTATGTTTGTACTTGAAGTAGAGTTGAAGAGTCATGCACATGCATGTGTTTTTGTGTGTGCGTAAACAATGAACTTGGTGATAGATCATTATGAGTGACTCATGATTGTAACATGGTTGTGTATCATGAATGTCGACTTGTCATTGGGAAGGTCGATATGTTTCAAATGAGTCTTGACTTGTGTCGATGTTGTCTTGATGACTATGTTGTGTCGATCATGTTTAGTCGATGGTGTTTGTTGGCTTGTAAGTCAATTTTGAGTACACCAAGATGCAGGAAAACGCCATGTGCTTTGACGAAGTACAAGATGCGACCGATTGCTTGAAGAGACAAAAGACTTTGTTGGCATCATTTTTAGTCTTGTATAAATTTGTTTTCAAGATTGATGGTTTTCTTGGTTTGTGACAAGATGTCACAGGAAAGTTTTTGCAGCCATTGGAGAGCGGATTGTGTTGACGTCAAAGAGTTCACAAGAGGGACTTGATTCTTAGTGGGAAGGTTGGTAGTCTTCCAAGAACAAAGAGAACAGTGGGTCAGCAGCAGCCAAAGAATAGTGGTTGAAGGACATAGCCAGTTGCAGTGCAAGGCATGTCAAGGTATCCAGGTGATTGTCGAAAAGACTTTTTCAAGTAGAGTCAGTTAATAGAACTTAGAAGCAGAAGAGTATTGAAGCTCAGGCAGATAATCATAAGCTTTTGTGGGTCCAAAATCCTTTCAGTGGGAAGGTGTGATCAGAATCTGGACCAGGGGTCAAAATTTAACTCAAAAATCAAAGTTATCGGAATTGCCTCAAAACGAACAGGTACGTAGCCCTCATCGTCACAAACCCAATGCAACTCGTTTGGGTTCAAACAGACATCGGATGAGTGAGATATCGCGTTCTGTTCAAATTGTCAAACAAGCAAAAAAAAAATGTGCTGACTGTACAGTCCATACAGATGCTGACGTGGCAGGGCCGTACGATGACATGGAATATCCGTATGCTGACATGGCAGGGATGAGTTGGTAGACAGTTGGTAGTTTGGGCGAATCATTGGTGGACACGTGGCATTATTGTGGTGAATGGTTTGGTGCCACGTGGCCCAGGCATGGGCTACCACGTGGCACCATATTTTGGTTGTTTAAAATTATTATAGAGTCCGTGGGGATCGAACCCCGGACCTCCACCATAGACCGAGTGCTTTGGCAATGCCCGCCCAATCGGTGCGCCACACAGTGTTTCTTGTTAAACATATGAGTTCATATATATTTAAAGTCGAAATATTTCATGGTTGGTGCGGGGGTCAGGGTTGGGGCTTAGCCCCAACCCTTGGTTTTGTGCGCATACCCATGCGTCCACGATACAAAGATTTTGCACGGGAACCTTACCATATTATGGTTCCATTACCCTACACACTACATCGCATTAACGAGGTTCCGTTTACATTCCCGTTTGGTTGATATCATTCGTTTTACATTCTATGCCGGGGTTGCATCCAGTCTGAAGTTAGGGTGGTTGGTTACCACAGGATCCAGTTCCAAAACCAATATTTGAAACTACATGTGGACTATGCACCCAAAAATTGTGGGGTGGTTACCATATGACTGCCGAATACAACCTTAGGCGCGGAGGTTTCAACATTCGAAGGCCACGAGGCCTATTTTGGCATTGGGACATGGCCATATGGCTCCCATGTAACCAACACCTTTGCCCAAAAAGGCGCTTAGTTTCCATTAACTGTTCGACAGTTTTGCTCATTTTGCGGTTATGCGCCCGGTGCTAGGTTTTAGCATGAGATTGAGCGCGTGAGCTAGGTTGGACGCACAAAGGTGCATTTTGGCGAACCAGAGACAACAAGCATGGATGAAAAATGGAGGAGGCCTAACTTCTTCATCTTTTGGCCAAATGAGGTGCCGAAAAAGCCCAGCTAGGTGTTTTTGGACGTTCTGAATCCATTGGCACAGTTTCAAAGGCATTTGAAGACTTATTTTGCAATTTTTTCACCATTGAAGTTTCAGAGAGCTCAAGGGAGCTTGAAGCCCTCATTGATGGAGGTCATGCTCAGATGAGTCCAAGTCTGTTTTCTGTGACTGAATAGTCATTTTTGGCTAATTGTTGTGCTCTGAACACATTGTGATAGGTTTCATATGCATTTGAGGACTTTTACAAGTGTTTTTACCACAAGGAATCTTAGGGAAGCTCAAGGCCACATGTAGAAGAGGTCATGCCCGGATGAGCTATGATCCGTTTTCAGAGTTCTATTAGTCATTTCTGGGGTTTTTATGTATTCTGAACCCAATGGTACAGTTAGTATTTCCATTGGAGTTGAGCAGCAGCTTGTAAAAGAATCTTTGACAAACTAATCCTAGAGAGCCTAGTCCATTGATGGAGGCTCAAGGAGATGTAGCCCAGTTGGGGGTGAAATCCTTTATCATCTTGTTATTGTTGTGAGTTTGATGGTTTATTTGTTGCAAGTTATGTTTGCTGTGTATTTATTTAAAACACATATTTAACCATTTTAAAAAAAAATTCCTCACACATGAACATTTAAAAGAAGATGCATAAACTTGGCACATAATTTATCTTGCATAACTAAGACATTGAGCAAGGTCCTGAAAAGTTTATTTTAATGAAGTAGAGGGTGCTTGCATAACATAACAAGTTAGCCCCCTATTTTCAGATCAGTAAGAGTATTCAGAAAGAAGAATAAATGGAAATAATGCCATATTATAATGTGGTGGAACACTAATATATGAAATGGTGTGCACAAAACCACACTTTTCTCAAGTAGTAGTTGTTGTGAGTAGGTTTATGGTAGTGCAAGAAAACAACATTGAATAATGGTCAAAGAAATATTAATATACCTACACAACATCAAAGATTATGTTTTTCGAAATC
Source organism: Picea engelmannii (assembly GCA_009831015.1). NCBI lineage: Eukaryota > Viridiplantae > Streptophyta > Pinopsida > Pinales > Pinaceae > Picea > Picea engelmannii. The sequence goes on from ML810462.1 coordinate 102,785, forward strand.
AAGGAAATAAATGCAATAACTTTCAATTACATCATTGTCATTTTGTTAAATCTGATTTTGGTGGTGATGTAAGGAAAGGTCAACAAATGACTATATCTTTACCTTGTTTGGAGGAGTTGTAAGTTTAAGAGGAGAAAGAAACAACATATGGTTTCCCAATCTAGAAGAGAGGCATAATACATTGCTGCTACATAAACTTTTAACAAAATAGTTTGGCTATAACATTGTGTACATATGTTGGTTTCAAACAAGGACCCATGCCCTTATGGTGTGATCATGACATTGTTATTGATTTGACAATGACTTCCAAGTTCCATTCAAGAAGAAAGCTTATCAAGATAAAATTCCACTAAACCAAAAAATGGTGGAGTCAGGGGACATTATTATACTCAAGGTGTTAGGGACATAACCTCCCTAACCCCTCATGTAGGTAGAATAATATATTTTCCATGTAATAAAGGCCAATATTAATAAGGCCTAGTAATAAGAAAGAATAAGTAAATGTAAGAAGACCTAATAGAAGCTTCCGCTTCTAGAAGATATTCATCTAGATTGTTCTTTTGGTATATAGATTTAGTATAAATAGGAGTCGAGGGCATGAAAAGTATTTGTCTTGAGAATTATTGTAATAGAGCGCTACTCTATTGGAGGTTTCCCCCTCGAAGAGGCAAGTGAACATTGCTTGCTATCAATAAAGGTATTATTTTGGTGTTGTGGTTTCCTCTATTGTGTTGCTTTGCTGTTATTCTCTGCAATATTTCTGTTTTCGGCTATTATAATAGATTTGGCATCTTACAAGTTGTATCATATCACTTTCCTTGGCAGAAATATGTGGGTTATTTTTTTCAAGGTAAAGACATATTAGGACGTCTTAAAGCTATAGAGATCTATTGTTCAACACATAAATCCATGGTTGGGGAAGCATACATGCATGAACTAAAAATGGTACTTAAGCATACATTGTCGGCCACCTTATAACCCTTGTTGGTACCCCTTCGAGCGGTAGCACATCAGAAAACACCTGTATATAGATCATCCTAGATATCTTGAAGCCCTCCGTAGATAAACCAATAAGCTGCCTAACTTCTATAGTGCCACCGAGAAAAACACTCAGGAAGATACTCTCTAGTACCTAGGTAGTCGGGTAGTACGACTAAGGGCATAGTCTAGCCTCCTTAGTTAGTGCCCTGAGATATTGGGCGAAGTACTACTGTTGGACCCCGTACATATATCAAAGAGCTATAGCACCAGGAAAAACCTTGTATGTAGAAACCCTAAACACCCTAACCCTTGGGAAAAAAACAAAGCATAAATAGAACATACGAGATCTATTGTCGTGCAACCTTACCTCCTGCATTTGGGTTGCAAAATTCCTACACATTTCTTCCTGTTAAGAATTTGGCCATTTCGTCACTGCAGTATTATTTCGATCGGAGTATAACTCCACAATATTAATTTTTTTTTTTTGGATACTGCCTGCACCATTATTTGTGACCTATCCCATTGGATTCCTCTCTTCACCCTGATCGTAGTCACACCTATCGTTTTTCAACAATTTTTTTTTCTCGTGGACCCAACCCCTTCCCGAAACCCCTAATTGGAACCTATCCCATTGAATTACTCTCTTTGCACTAATAGTAGTGGCATCATTCACTAGTAACCCCTTTCTGTGCGGTCCCACTTTCCCCCCTATCTCATCCCCATGGCCCACACTCACACCCAAGATTGGGAACATCGTCTCACTGCATTGGAAAAAGCTAATGACCAAACTCAGATTGATATTTCTTCCATTACTTCCAGTATTTCTAACCTCAACTCCCGTCTTGCTCCACTTGAATCACTTCCCACATCCATAACTCAATTGACCGCCACGTGTTAACAATGCCAGGACGCAGTGACAAATTTCACTACCTTGTTTAAGGCCACCCCATATCCCTTCTCTTCTTCTCTATATTATAACCCCGACGGTCTTGAATCCTCCCAATCCACCTATTTTCCTTCCAACCACTTTTAGCGGGACTTACGTACCCCTCACGTGGAGGTGAAAAAATTTGATGGCTCGAATCCCACAGGCCGGGTCGCTCAAATGAAACACTATTTCTCTTTGTACAAAATTACTGATGAGTTGGAAAAACTTAGATATGGTGTTCTCCATCTAGATATAGAACGTTGGCAATGGTGGAACTGGAGAAAAAATGCTTGCCAAGGGTATGTGGCTTGGACACAATTTGTTGCAGATTTTTATGAATGCTTTGACACTGACACACACAATTTATGCCATTTGAAGAATTTGAAACAATCTAGCATAGTGGAATACTTTATAGTTACTTTTGAGCGCTTGACTTTTTGCATGGAGGGCATGTCTGATGATTTTTTTCGAGAATTCTTTATCAGTGACCTCAAGGATGAGATTCGTGCCCATGTCCTCATGGATCGCCCTCAGAGTTGGGTGGAAGCTACTAAAAGAGATATAGAAGCACAACATGTTGTCTCTTCTCAAACAAAAAAACCATTCTTTTTTCCCCTCCCTAAACCCACCACTCCAACCCATCCTTCCACTCCATTAAAGATCTAGAAATTGACCTGGGCATAAATGGTTGAATGAAAACTCAATGTCCTTTGTTATAATTGTGATGAAAAATATTTTCCACGGCACATGTGTACAAAAAAAAATATTTTTATGGCGATATCTGAGGATGTTTTGGAAGAAGCGGTCGAGGCCCCCCCTCTGTTCAAGTTACCAGAGCCAACTGATATTGCTTCGCCCTCAGACCCCCCAGAAGTTGAACCGGTCATTTCACTGAATTCTCTCACTATCTTCTCTACTTCCCAATCCCTCAAGCTAATTGGTTACATTAAACATCGGAAGGTCATCATCCTCATTGATGATGGCAACACCCATAATTTTATTCATCGCCACATTGCCCAAGAAACTAATTGTTATATCTATGCAGTCAAAAACTTTAAATCATGATTGCCAATGGAGGTTCCATGAAATGTGGGGGAATTGTGAAAATGTGTGTCTCCAAATTGGTCAGTACCACATGAAATCTCATATTTTTTCTATCGACATGGGTGGTTCTGACATTGTGCTTGGTGCAAAATGGTTACAGTCTCTTGGTCCCATCCTCATGGATTTTAAGGAATTAACCATGCAATTCATCCAAGAGGGCCAACAATATAAGTTCCAAGGCATCACTGCCGACTCCCTTGAAATCATCAGTTCCCATCGCATGGGAAAGATCCTCAAGAAAGGTCATTCCAACATTACTGCACAACTCCATTCCATCCACTCCACTGAGACACCCTCTGTGCATCCTGACCTCCAAGCCATCATCTCCAAACATCAAGTTATTTTTTCCACTCCCCAAGGACTTCCCCCTTCCAATGGCGTTCATGATCATTCCATTCCCCTAGTACTTGGTAGCCTTCCTCCCAATGTTCGCCCTTTTCGTCATCCCCTCTCACATAAATGAAATTGAGAAAATTGTTCAATAATTTCTCGCCGTGAGTGTTATCCATCCTAGTACTATCCCCTACTCTTATCCTGTGGTCATGGTACTTAAGAAAGAAGACTCTTGGTGCATGTGTCCCGACTTTCGTGCCCTCAACAAACTCACCATCAAAGCCAAGTTCCCATCCCTATCATTGATGATCTCTTGGATGAATTAAGTGGTGCCCAATTCTTTACTAAACTTGATATCCGTTTTGGCTACCATCAGATACATATGAAAGAGGCATACATTCCTAAGACTGCTTTTCGAACTCATGAGGGGCACTATGAGTTCTTGGTCATGCCCTTTGGCTTGTGTAATGCTCCCTCCATTTTCCAGAGCCTCATGAATCATGTCTTCTGTCCTTTTCTCCATCATTTTGTCTTAGTTTTCTTTGATGATATTCTCATCTATAGTAAAACATGGACAACCCATCTTGATGATGTGGATCAAGTTCTTCATCTACTCTCTCAACAACAACTTTTCCTCAAACAATATAAATTTTCTTTTGGAGCCTCAGAAGTGGAGTACTTAGGTCATATTGTTGGCAAGGATGGTGACAGGGTGGATTCTAAGAAAATTGAAGCTATCAAGGATTGGTCTCGTCCCAAGAATCTCAAGAGCTTGTGTGGGTTTCTCAGTTTAACATGCTATTATTGCAAGTTTTTTAAAAATTATTGAAAAATTGCAGTGCCTCTCACTGATCTCCTTAAAAAGGATGCTTTCATTTGGAATCCAACAAATCATAACTCCTTCCAAGCCTTGAAAGAGGCTATGTGCACTACTCCTGTCCTGGCCCTTCTTGAATTCAGAAATACCTTTGTCCTGGAATGTGATGCTTCAAGGAAAGGAATTGGCGGCATCCTTATGCAAGATGGCCAACCTTTGGCCTTCACTAGAAAACAACTATCGGAGCACCATTTGGGCCAATCAATCTACGGAAAGGAAATGATGGCCATTCTACATGCTGTGGATCTCTGGTGCCCTTATCTATTGGGGAAACACTTCCAAATTAAGATAGATCATTAGAGCCTCAAGTATTTTCTAGAGAATGACTTTCATCCCCAGAGCAACAAAAATGGGTGACCAAGCTATTTGGATATGATTATGACATCATTTACAAGAAGGGAAAAGACAATGTGGTTGCATGCACTCTTTCAAGGAAATATGAAGATGAAGGGTCCCTCTTTTCTCTATCTTTCATTGTACCGTATCAGCTCCAAGTTGTTCACTAGGAATGGATGGAAGATCCCAAACTGTCTCATCTAATCCAACAATTGCTAGACAATTCTCCAGTTTATCCATATTACTCTTGGCACAATGAAGAGATTCTCTACAAAGGTTGCTTGTATTTAAGCAAACAATATCAACTTAAATCCATGGTGCTTTCCGAGCTTCATGCTACATCCACAACTGGGCATTCCGGGTTTACCAAAACCTATGACAGGGTCAAACATTTATTTATTTATTTTTTCTGGGATGGTATGAAGCAGGATGTCCACACCTTTGTGGCGGAATGTGATGTCAGACAATGCAAGAAGGGAGAAACAATAAAATCCCTAGGCACACTACAACCGATTCCTATTCCACCCACTATTTGGAGGGATATTTCTATGGATTTCATTGTTGGATTACCTAAATTGGGAAATAAATACGTCATCATGGTGGTCGTTGATTGTCTTTCCAAATATTCTCATTTATGTGATCTTCAACACCCATTCACTACATCCACAATGGATCAATTGTTCATGGATCATATCTTCAAGCTTCATGGCATGCCTCATTCCATTGTCTCTGACCGAGATCCCACTTTCACAAACAATTTTTTGCAAGAATTGTTCAGGCTACAAGGCACCCAATTGCATCTCAGCACAACCTATCATCCCCAGACTGATGGTCAAGATGAAGTTGTCAACAAGTGTTTGGAAACATGTTTGAGGTGTTTTTCATCTGAGAGGAAAAATCAGTGGGCTCAATGGTTACCCCTCATTGAATGGTGGTACAACACTTCTTACCATACAACTACTCGCTTGACTCCTTTTGAAACAATATATGGAAACAATCTGCCTCCAGTTCTCTCATACATGCTCGATGTCTCGAAGGTCCAGGCGGTTGACCAAAATCTTACAGTTCGAGAGTCTATTCTCTGTACCCTCAAAGAGAATTTGGTGATGGCTCATAATTGCATGAAGCAACAAGCAAATTAAGGTCACTCAGAATGTCAATTTGCTGAAGGGGACTAGGTGTTTCTTCGAATGCAACCTTATAAGAAGACTTCACTCAAGGATGACTATTGTCAGAAATTGGCGCCCAAATTTTATGGTCCTTATACAGTTCTTAAGTGCATGGGAAGAGTGGCCTATCAATTAGCTTTGCCCACTCATTCTAAGCTCCATATTGTTTTTCATGTATCCTGCTTAAATAAGGTGATTGGAACTAAGTGCCAAACTCAAACCAGTCTTCCCGAGTTGGATGAAGAAGGATCCATCTGGTTGCAGCCACAAGTAGTCTTGGACCAACATGAGTGGCATCTTTGTCAATGCACCATCACGGAAGCGTTAGTACAGTGGAAATATACAACTCCAGTATATGCCACCTCGGAGCCAACTACCATTCTGCAACAATTTCCTCATCTCAATCCTTGAGGACAAGGATTTTTTTAAGGGGGAGGGCATGTTAGGGATATAACCTCCCTAACCCCTCACATAGGTAGAATAATATATTTTCCATGTAATAAAGTGTTAAGAACCAAATATCAATATAGCATAGAAAAACCTCAGAAAAAGTACTCAACACCTTGAAAAAGAGACAATTTAAGATAATAAGCCTCTTCGAGGGGG
>ML810463.1:23187-43727 GCA_009831015.1 Picea engelmannii
GAGTAGAGATGTCATATTCAATGAGAAGGTCATGTACAAATATCAGTTGCAGGGAAAGAAACAGGAAAAACAAAAACCAGAATACACAGTGCTTGATGAGATCACCGAAAAAGAAATGTACAACAACAGGAGCAATAATTACCTCAAAATCCCGCAAGTGTTTTTAGAATATCTACTAGGTTAAGTAGACCCCCTGAACGATACTCTCCTTCATTGGATTATTTATTGTTGACTGATTCTGGTGAACCAGAAATTTATGAAGAAGCAATGCAAGTAGACACTAAAAAGAAGTGGGAGCAAGGCATGAAAGAGGAAATGGATCCCTTGGTAAATAACTTGACTTGGGACTTGGTTTAGTTACCTACGGGAAAAAGAGCATTGCAGAATAAATGAGTTTACAGGTTGAAGAAAGAAGATGGAGGTAGAAAGAGATACAAGGCTAGACTTGTTGTATAGGGGTTTGCACAAAAGAAAGGTTTGATGAAATATTTTCTCCTATTTTTAAAATGACTCCAATTAGGACTATTTTAAGCCTTGTGGAAGTAGAAGATTTGCATATTGAACATTTAGATGTAAAAACAAGTTTTCTCCATGGGGATTTGGAGGAAGAGATTTATATGCAACAACCACATGGGTATGAGGTCAAAGGAATGGAGAATTTGGTATGCAAGTTGAAGAAGATCTTGTATGGACTAAAGCAAGATACAAGGCAATGGTATTTGAAGTTTGACAGGTTTATGATAGAACAAGGTTATAGTAGATGTCATTCTGATCACTGTGTTTATTTTAAAATGCTATAAAATGAAAGTTATATTATCTTGCTATTGTATGTAGATGACATGCTTGTTGCAGTGTCTAACATGTAGGATATAAATGTGCTCAAAAAGAAATTAGCTAATTCATTTGCGATGAAGGATTTGAGTGCTGAAAATAAAATCCTTGGTATGAGAATAACAAGAGACAAGAAAAATCACAAATTGACATTGTCTCAGGGTGAGTACATAGAGAAGGTGTTGGAGAGGTTTAGAATGAAGAATGCAAAACCAGTTAGTACACCTTTGGTCAGCCATTTAAAATTAACTAAGGAGATGTGTCCACAGACACATGAGGAGATAAAATACATGTCTAGGGTCCCTTATTCATCAACAGTTGGCATCTTGATGTATGTGATGGTTTGCAAAAGACCAGATATTGCACATGTAGTGGGAGTTGTGAGCAGGTATATGAACAATTCAGGTAAAGAACATTGGGAGGCAGTAAATTGGATTCTCGGGTATTTGAGAGGCACTACTACTCATGCATTATGTTTTGGAGTTTCAAAAATTGTTCTACATGGATATGTTGATTCATATATGGTAGGTGATAAAGATATCAGGAGGAGAACCACAGGGTATGTATTTACTATACGTGGAACAACAATAAGTTGGATTTTGAAACTGCAAAAGGTTGTTGCACTTTCAACAACGGAAGAAGAGTATGTTGTTGCTACAGAGGCTAGTAAAGAGATGATTTGGTTATAGAGGTTTATGGAGGAATTGGGAAAGAAGAAGGAGAATAATAGGCTGTATTGTGAAAGTGAGAGTGCCATTCATGTTGCAAAGAACTCAGCCTTCCATTCGAAGACTAAGAATATACAACTCAGGTACAATTTCATACGATCGGTCTTGGAAGATGAACCTTTGAAGTTGGAAAAGATACATACTAGCCAGAATCCTGCAAACATGTTAACAAAGGGAGTAACCAAGGAGAAACTGAGTTCCTGCTCAGTTTCAATTAGTCTTCAAGCATGAAGGTGAAGATGAGAAATTTTCCAGGTCCAAGGTTGATCATAGTCCAGTAGGTACATCAGCAGTGGAGTTATTGTGATCAGTATCGAACTGGGAGATTGTTGGTTTTGGAGCTTGATTATCTTCCTAATTATATGCAGGTCAAATAAACTATAGGATACACAATTCATGCCCCCCCCAATCACGAGGGGGCCAAAAGTTTTGTTTTTTTGTAATTCAAATATTGTAATTTCATAGTCAATCTGGACCGTTCATTATAAGGTCGCGGATCTAACGATAAAAGTTATGTTAAGTTTTTTTTCCCTAGAAGACACCCCTCTTTTATGAGGGAATTGTATTGCGGCTATGTATGTGTGTGTGAATATTGTATTCTGAGAGAGGAGACTATGAGAGAGAGAATAGGAAGTTACAACAGTTGAGCTGTAGGTTTTATCCCTTCATTTTGTTGGATAATAAAAATGAAGGACCTGACAATTTCTCTGGTGGACGTAGACCACATTGGGTGAACCACGTATATTTGTGTCTCTATTGTATTGTATATCTTCTATGTTTTATTTCCACATTTGTTTTATTTTATTACTCCAAATCTTGTTTTTCTAACACTATGAAGATCTAAAAGAGTAGGTTGGTTCCTACCAGGATTTGTATCAGTGGGGATTGGTGTCTCCAGTAGGTTGGTGCCTATAAATATTTGTAATAGTAGGTTGGTGCCAACAAATAATTATAAAGAGAAGTTTTGTGGTTTTCTCCCGAAAAGGTTTCCATGTAAATCTTGTGTTCCATACAGATAATATATCTCATATGTGATTTTTTTATTATGGTTGATGAATGTTTGAAAAAGTAAAAAAATTTCTTATACTGATTCACCCCCCTCTCAGTATAAGTGTGTGCTCAAGAATTGGTGTCAGATTCAGTTCCTTTGGAAACAATCCAATAGTCAAAGGTCCGCTGATTTACAATTTTTTTCAAATCCATAACAATATTTGCATCTATTTATATTTAATTATGACAACCTTTATTTTGCAAGTGTTAACAGTCAAACCTATATTGCAACAAAAATCCTTAATGATTTCTAGTTGCTTGTTAATATCATAGGGACTCCCTGCCATATGAACAATATCATAAGCTTACCGAAGAAGGATGATGACTATACCAATGAGAGTCAAACCAACACAATTAGAGAAAAATTATGAAAAATTTACATAAAATTTAATACATTCTTTCATTGTGCAACTTCATCGAACAAATAAGAATCCAATTACTATAGTTCTTGGTGTTTTCTTTCCCTTTACTTCTCAATTACTAGATATGATTGCTTTCCTCTAATACAAATGGTATAGCCTACCCACTAAATGAAACTTTGAAATAGCCTCCTTGATCCATGTCGATTGGCCCTTGCAAATTATCTCAAAATCACACTTAGAAGCCACTCCTTCAATCAAACTACAAATCACCAATCATTAAGGAGTCAATTCAGTGTCTAATGCTTGTGGTCGAGATTTATCTCTCAGAGTTTAAAGAAGCTTCGATTCCCCCACGTGGGAAATTCTTCTTTTAATTTCTTTCCATCCCTAGGCCTTACTTCTTCCTCTTGAAGTTGATTCTTTAGACCATGTATTCTATGATACATTTTTTTTCCATTGTAACTTGATTCTCCTAATGAAAACAAATTCTTCACATCTCTAACTTCCAGATGAAATATTCTTTCAATAAATATTCATTCAACCCCTCATTGTACGTCCAAGTATGCTTATAATGGCATGGATAACCTACCATACACACCACTTTGTACTCTTTTCTCGACACCTTGAAGGAATTCTAGTCCATTATATAAAAAAATTCTATCATCTTATCATCCAAAGGATCGACCACACCCAATGTAGATAATAAAGCTTTCCATTGTGTAGGACAAGTTTGGAGAACTTCTAAAGATGACATAGCCATGGAAGATTGAGCTAGATCCTCAACTGTATTGTAATTATGGGAAACCTGTGCATGTGGGTTATGGGAAGTAAGATGTAAAGGAACCTTTGAAACCTTGGGGAGAAGATTGAAATTAGGTTAGGGATTGTACAAATTTCCATTACTAACAGTTGTAGGCTCACTAGATTAAATAGGAAATACTTTAGGGGGTATTAAGGGGGCATGCCATATTAATGGGGTTGGGTTGAAAGGTTAATATACATAAATTTCATGTATAATATTTGGAAGGTACCATATCCCTAAGGGTTAGGTTTTATGGGTTGACCAAAAGGGATGGCCTTCGGAGTGGATATAAATCCTTGTGTGGGAAAAGGGTTACATAACAAAGTTGGTTGCGATGATGAAGGGAGGTTGGCTTGATTAACTGATCCAGATTTATAAATGGAATGAAATGAAATACATAGTTATAACAAAAACATAGAGATACAATGAAACTTGACTTATATTAGTAAATGAAATGTCTTGAACTATAAAAATGCATAATGAAACAAACTTGCTCGAATGGTGGTAGCTTATCTATGAGAAGAGATGTTACGACTATGTGCATTCGCCAGAGCGCATTACAATGAGGCCGAAAGGCCTTTTTATCATAAATAAGCAATGAGGAAACCCTAAACATAAAAAATCTAACCATAGGAGATGAAACACCAACAAGCTTGTGGGCCCCGATGGGGTTAATTGGTATGCCAACTTCCCAGGGTCGTAACTTTTGCATACGATCTTTGTTTGAAGCGATCGATATCCCGATGGAAAGGCATAACCAAGAAGTACACATTATGGCTCTCCTAGACAATGCATTAAACTATTTTCTAGGCACCGCCATTCCCATAAAAAACTTTTTAGGGCCTCAAAATGGCCCCGAAAGTTCAGGACCCAAAAAAGTGTAGAAAAACTGCCAAAATGAAAAATTGTTCTTTGAGCCAATTGTAATACCCATGTTTCCACCAGCTTGTAATTAATCATTAATTAGGATTATCATGCTATGGCATGTAAAACATGTAAATGTATTTTGTTTAGATTGCCAATGACTGATTGTGGGGGTAAATCCTTGAAGTACTGTCCATGATATCACCAGAGGAAAGAATGAAGAAACTGTGGAGAGGGTTCATTAGTTCAAATGACCCAAATTCCCTTTGCTAATATAATAAGCATCATCTGGATCCCAAGGAGAGGAACCAGTTAATGAAGGAAGGAATGGTGGTTGGATAATCAACCACCCCCATGAATGGAATCATGGTCTGACTGAAGAATGTCAGCCCGAAGTACCGCAGGGTTTGGTAGACCAGGCTGACCCGAGTTTCCTTCTGCTAGAAGGAACATGATAGATCGAGAACCATCCAGGGAAAATATATAAATAAAATAGAGACAAGGAAAAGAAGGAGGAGGAGGCGTGTGCTTGAGGCTTTGCAGAGAGAAGAAGAGACACTAGATAAGAACACATGCACAGAGGGGAATGTATGACCCAGACATGCAGAAGAAAATAAGAAGGCTATGATATTGATGCCAGGGAAGCATATGATAAACCTCATAGGGATGTTGTGACAGAGAGAAGGTCTCTGAGAAATGGCATAGTTCCCTGGTGATATCATGGCTCGGCACGGGGGTGGCCAGAGTGCTAAGAATTAATGCCTCTGAGCCTATGGTTGGGTGGAAAGGCGAACACCCACAATTAGTTAGTTGGCTACAATCGAAAATACATAAGTATTATCATACCCTGTATATTTGAGCTATAACTATAAAACAAAGTTGGATATCCAGTGAAAGTTTCAGGGATGTGCATGTTGCTTGATGGTTAGACCATGTTCCCTTATCTTTTTCTTGATTGTGTATTTAAGTAAGTAAGGATCTATATGGTTTGTACGCGTAAATTCTCGAGCCCTGTAGTGGATCAAGTTTAAGCAAATGAACTGTGAGTTCGTCGATCTTGGGCTTAGTTTCCCATATGTATGTCAACATTCCCAACTATTTTGAGACTCATGGGAGAAGGAGTCTATTAATCTTAGGAGAAAGAGCGCAAAGTGCATGCCAGTGCCTAAGTCTTTTAGAACCGACAAAGATTAGGAATGATAGCGATATTCAAGTCTCGAAAGGGAATATCCTTTCTTTTGGAAGATGAGCAGACAAGATCCGTTTGGGAGGAGCCAAGGTTTGTCACGACCGTTGGATTTGGAGGAGGAACGCGTGTGTTAACTCCTCGACTCCTTCAGTCTTCGTGAGTACGACGAGTTTTGGGTGATTTCCATAAAATAGGTGGACCCTCCGAAGTCCCAGAGCCCAAATTTAATCTGGGTCGTAGATCTGCGTATTCCCGAGAACTATCCCAACCATCAAATCTATGATGTAGTCAGCCTAGTGTTGACCACTTCAGGAGAATAGAGGTTTGGTAACACCAAAACCCCCAAAGGACAAAGTCGCGAAGTAATGTGGACCATGGATTTAAATATCATTCGGGATTCCTCTCGACTATTCAATCATGGGGACACACATATCAAGTCGAGAGAATGTGGGGGGCCACATGTCGAGTGACGATGTTTCCAAGTGTGGCAACCTCATGGCATGGTAAGGGGACATCGGGGACCTAAGGTAGGTGCCATTTATTCTTACCAGAGTGTTTTGGGATAACAAGTGTCCCTCTAGGAGTGTCCCAACAATGGGACCCAAGGGATCCTTGAGTGAAATTTACGAGCCTTAGATCTCTAGGGTTACGTGCACACCCTCGGACCATTAGATCTATCTCAAGGTTATCCCGACGCTGACCGGTTCGGGAGAATGAAGGTGTTGCACCTCCAAAATTCCTGAAGGCCTAATTTACAAAGTAACAAGGATCGTTGATCCTCCGATCCGTTGGGATCCCTCTCAACTGTCGGTATACAGGAGACGCTTGGTGCCAGATCCTTTAGTCCGAAGACTTGGCACTCCGGGGGGATTTGAGGTGTGGTGTGTCGATAAGCTCCGAAGCCCGAAGTGACGAGAGCCATCTATCTGAGGATGCTTTGGGACTTTTCCTGACCATCAAATCTAGGCTGTGGTCAGCCCGACGCTGACCAACTCTGGGAGAAAAGAGGAGTTTACACCGCGGAACCCTCGAAGGCCGATGTTGTGAAGCAACAGAGGTCATAGATCTATGGATCTACATGGACATATATTTATTGTGAGATTTGAGGGATTTTAGATGGTCATCTATCTGGGGTGATGTGGCTCTCTGACGTCACCCAGAGTGACGTGGACCCACGATCAATGTGCCACATGTCACCAGGATATGGACATTTTGCAGACCCCTTATGCCTATTAGAACATGACATGTGTCACCCCCTGATGAGGGCACGTGTCACCCTTGGCCCTTTCTATGTCTCAGCCTTTGGTATGTTCTCGCCTGGACAAAGTGGTTGGTGATGTGATCGGGACTCTAGAGGTTTGGAGCATGGTGTCGAGGATAAGTTGGAAGGGTTGGAGCTACATGGTAGTGTTTCATAAGTTCGAGATATAGGAGCTTTGGAAGATTTGGGATGAAGTATGGTAGAGAGACCGAAAGGCCCGAAGGTCGGAGCCACATGGAAAGCTTATCGAACTTCGGGAGTTCGGGAATCTAGGAGGTCTCATGCATAGACAAAAAAGGGTCTCTCAATGCCGAAGAACCGAACACCGAATATTCCTTAGGCGAATGGGTTAACATGGAAAGAGATCAACCATCAGATTATGGATGGTTGGATTTTTGCTGTAAATTTAGGAGTGCTAAAAGTTCCAGGATCTCGGAGAAATCGGAATGATATGTATGAGATGGACCCACGTGGAATCTGCATGGCCCTTGACCGATAAATGCCCAAATAACTTGGGAAGGACATATATTCCAGTCTAGAGCTTAGTTTTGAGCACGAAGACAGTGGTTGGAGAGATTTGGACGAGCATAACATGATAGAGACCCCGAAAGGAGGGTTTGATTAATTAAGGAAAAATGAAATTATGATTCTCCACCCCTTAAAAGAGTATTTAGAGGTCGGGTGTGTTACACCAGTGGAATAGGTGGGTAGCCACCAATATCCACCTAGATTAATCCTTCCCCTTTAGGAATAAATTTTCTCCATTGCATTGAGTGCTCGGGGAAACTTTTGCTAAAGTTGGTCCCGGGTGAGCCACTTTCCTTGGTGTAGGAGATACCTTGTTTTGACAACCAGATAAAGATGGATCCTCTGTTGGCGAGTGATCTTAACATGTGTGTCCATGAACTAATCAATGGTTTCCTATTCCACACAATCAAGTTTTATTTTTGTTGGTGTCAATTTCTTTGCTATCTCTGATGTGTCCAATAATGGTAGAAAGTATGGCTGAATGAGGTACACATTGAACACGGGTTGCAAGCCAAGGAAGGGGGGAGTACTTAGCTCAAAAGAATTGTCACCCATGGCCTTGGAGATGGTGTAAGGAACATAGTGAAGTGGACAAAGCTTCCAATGGGTTCCTCTAAGGTGCTCATTCTACAAATGTAACCAAACCTTGTCTCCCACCTAAAACTTGTGTGGCACCCGGTGCTAATCGTGGCATTGCTTTTACTTCGCATTGGATTTATGAAAACTATCATGGACCTGCTGGTGAATGTGTTGAATTTGTTCAATAAAATTGGTCGCTTTGTCAGACTCATATTGAACATGGGAATATTCTTCCTATGTGGTTGCAAGGGGTAGTGCGACATCAATGGGATCCAATGGTTGGATTCCCATCCCCACCTGAAAGGGGCTACGACCACTTGAGCTATGTAGAGCTATGTTGTAGCTGTGTTGAACATAGGGGAGACTCTCATCCCATGTGCATGGATGCTTGGAGTTGTACATGTGGAAGATATGCATGATTATATTATTAAAGACCTATGTATGGCCATCAGTGAAGGAAGTAGATTTGGTGAGCTTGGTGTCCAACCATGACTAGAGGCTCAGCAAAAATGTGCTTAGGAAATTGTTTATCTAATCTGAGATGATGGTATACGGTATCCCAAAATGTACCCACACCCGTTCAAAGAAGAGATTGGAAGTGGCCTCCACTGTGATATGCTTCTTGCAGGATGTCATAATGGCCATCTGAGAAAATTGATCAACCACCACAAAAACACAGTCATTTCCATGCTTGGTTGAAGTAAGGCCAGACATGTAGTCCATCGATATGGATTCCCAGGGCCTGTCGGGAATAGGCATAGGGTTGTACATGCCTTGATTCTTAATGGCTGGTTTGGAAATAGCACAGGAAGTGCAAGACCAAATGTACTTGTCGACTTCATGTTGAAGTTTTGGCCAATAGAAATACTTTTACAACACTTCCACTGTCTTTTCCACACCAAAGTGTATTTCCATCTAATTCTAGTGAGATTACCAAATCAGCTTCACCTGCTCACTTGAAGGAACACAAAGATGGCCTAGATGGCATAATAGTCTATCTTGAAGATGAAATTCAGTGACAGGCGTGCCTTCATGTTTGCAAGAGTCGTTAACCATGGTTAATGATGCAAACGAAGGTCGACTAAGGCAGTCAGAGACATGATTGGTGCTCCCTGTCTTATATTTGATGTTGAAATGAAACTGTTACAAGTATGTGGACCACTTTTGATGGCAGTCATTCTACAAGTTTTCGTGTTTCTGCATGAACTATAGAGGCTTGTGATTAGTCTAGATGATTATCTCCTTCCCAATAATGTAATGCTTCCATTGGTGGAAGGCTTGTACAATGAAATACATTTCTTTGTCATAAGTGGGGTACTTACGGATGGTATCTAAAAGTGTCTAACTATGATAGGCCACTGGATGAGCGTACTGAGTGAGAATTTCACCCACAACATAATCTGAGGCATCTATCTCAATCTCAAAATCTTGTTGCATAACGGGTATTGAGAGCACCGGGGCTAAGCACAAGCAATGTTTCATATCATTGAATGCTTTATATTGTGACTATACCCACAAAAAATTTCTTTTCCACCACCCTTTTTCACTTGGTTGAGGGCCCATGCGATATGGGAGAATCCCAACATGAACCTGCAATAGAATTGACAAGTCCCATGAAACTCCAGAGCTTGATTAGTGTGGTCGGGGTTGGTCAGTCAGAAATGACCTAGATCTTGGTTGGATCCATGTGCACCATGCTCATCAACAAAGTATCCTAGGTATTGGACCTTGTTCATGCCAAAGGAGCATTTTTCCAAGTTAACATATAACTTGTGTTGTCACAGAGTGTGAAGGACCTATTGAATATGATTCAAGTGTTCTTCCCAACTCTTGTTGAAGATGAGGATATCATCTAGATATACAACCACAAAATGATTGGTTAAAGGCCACAATATATCATCCATCAACCTCATGAAAGTGGTTGGGGAACTCGTCAAAACAAAGGGCATGGCCAACCATTCAAAAACACCTTCTTTGGACTTAAAAGCATACTTCTTCCGTACATCATTCTATTCTATTGGGACATGGTGGTAGTTGGACTTCAGGTGAATCTTATTGAAGTACTTGGCTCCCTTGAGTTGGTCAAGAAGGTTTTCAATTCGGGGAATTGGGTACTAGTTCCTATTGTGTTTTTGTTTAGAGCTTTGTAATCAATGGAAAGTTGCCAGGTCCCATCTTTCTTATGCATGAGTACAATTGGGCTCCCATTGGGTGAGGAGCTTGGTCGGATGTGCCCCTCTTTGAGAATATCTTGGATCTGGCACTTGATTTCCTCATTTTCCATAAGAGAGTGGCGATATACTAGCCCGTTGGGTAGAGGTGTGTTGGGGGTTAGATTGATTGAATGATTGACCTGGAAATGCAAAGGTACCCCAATGGGTGAGGAGAATATGTCTGTATTCCTCCATGACCTTTTCCACCTGCTTCTACTATGTGGAAAGGCCCTGTGTAGACATCATGGATGTGGATGTGACCTTATGTTCACTTTGAGTGAATCATAAAGAAGAAAAATTTCCTAGTATGGGAAATTACCTTCCTGCATTGCTTAACAGAGATCAAGGAAATGGCAGTAGGAAGAGATACCTATGGTATCCTATACAATTGTCTACTCACTGTAATAATAACATTTCAAGGTCTAGAATCGTATATAGCATGACGTTTCCTCAAGTAAGGTTGGCCCCTAAAATAAAATCAAAAACTTCAAGGGGGGAAATATCACACAACACCTCATCCTTGAAGGGCTTGATGCCATAGGGAAAGCGACATTGTTGGCTAATGCAGAGATCTCTCCCTTGGCAGAGCCACCCAATGGTATAAGGTTGAGAATGTTGTGTTTTCTATAGGTCCAACCACTTGATGACCTCTACTGAGATGAGTTTATTTTGACATCCACTATCAAAAATGAAGTGTAGCAGAGTACGATTCACCCACATCTGCGAGTGGAAAAGACACTCACCTTCCTCCGGTCCTTCGAGTTCACTTGGCTGTACCTTGGTGGTAGTGATAGTAGCATTGGGTTTCACATCAATGATTCACTTCCCCTTGTCTGGTTCTAATTCTGAGTTGGAACCCACATCTGACTCTGAGGCTTTCAGTTCATCCACCAACGAATTCTTTGAGTGACATTCATTAGTGTTATGTCGGGGAATTTTATGGAATTCACACCACTTTCCATTGTCTTTCTTCATCTTTCCATTACCCTTGTTTATTGTATGCTTGGATTGGTTATCCTACGGTGGTCCACCCTTTCTCTATCCTTTTTTCTAGAGGTTGGGGCTGCCTTTTCCCTACTTCTACTGTGAGGAATTCACAGATCCAAATTACTTCTTCTTGTGTTTAAATTTCTGCTTAATTTTGATGACATATCGATAAGACATACCTAGTGATGAGATGTCCAGAAACTCCATTTATTTATAGATGTATCGATGCATATTTTCACGGTACTTGAGAATTAGTTGTCATTCAGGGTCTTTGATACCTAGCTTGGTGCACAAGGTATGGAATACATTTGTGAACTCTGGCACTGTTTGGTTCCTTTCCTATCACAACGTGGTCCATTTTGTATACTGGCCATCATATCTTCTAATAGGGTAATATTATTTCTTAATAACATCTTTGAAAGAAACCAAAGTGGGTACGACTACAAACAATTCAGATTCCTTCATGGCTTTTTTCTCACAGTAAGTATCCCACCAATCCTTGACATGGGGGACAACCTTAAGGAGTGCAAAGGTGATCTTTTCTCTATCAGAAAAATTATGGACAAAAAATTACCATTCAAGCATATTCAACCATTTATCTAAAACATTTGCATCTATCTGACCTTCAAATATAGGAATATCAAAACTAACTTGTACCTCGAAGGGGGTGATGCCTCGAAAGTGTCTGCTTGAAGAAGATGTGTTGGTCGTTGGTACTCGTCGAAGGATATAGGAAAAAATATCCATCATCTCATTCTTTTGTCATGTGAGAGATTCCTCTAGAAACAATTTAATCGAATCTCCTTCTCCGTCATCTCTCTTTTCTTCCTCTATGGGGGGTAATCAGGGTCAGTGAGGATGGTCCTGCAAAGTCTCAAATAGTTTAAGTCCCAACTCCATATACCTTAACCTCATTGGGGACATGCACAAATAAATAGATAAAGAACATACCACTCTGATACCATTGATATGGATTTATAAATGGAATGAAATGAAATAAAATGTTATAAAAAAAACATAGGTATACAGTGAAACTTGACTTCTATTAGTAAATGAAATGTGTTGAACTATAAAAAAGTAGAATGAAGCAAACTTGATTGAATGGTGGTAGATTATCTATGAGAAGAGATGTGACAGGTACGTGCATTCACCAGAGTGCATTACTATGTGGCCAAAAGGCCTTTTTATCATAAAGAAGAAATGATGAAACCCTAAACATAAAAAACCTAACCCTAGGAGATTAAATACCAAAAGGCTTGTGGGCACCGATGGGGTTAGTTGGTATGCCAACTTCCTAGGGTCATAACGTTTGCATGCGATCTCCATTTGGCACTCTCGATAGTCCATTGTAAAGTTCTAGACAAGAAGTACACATTACAGTTGGCCCAAACTATGCCCCTATATTTCTTCTGGGCTTGGTCGTACCCATAAAATTCTATTTAGGGCCTCAAAACGACCCTTGAAGTTCAAGACCCCAAAAAGTGTATAAAAACCTCCAAAATGAAAAACTGTGCTTTGAGGCAGTTGAATAGGTGGGTGGCCACCGATATCCACCTAGATTAGTAATTGATTGATTTGGTGTTTCTTTGGATTTATCAGTTGACTCCTTCAATTGAAGAAACTTAGGTACAAGTGGACATCGATGAGTAGAATGGCCATAAATGCCACAAAGAGTGAAAGGATGTTTAGCACAAAGATGAGGGTTATTCCCTTCTTTTGGTTGGGAATTATGATCTTGAATTTAGTTTGCAACATTTTGATTTCCTCCAACATTATTGGACTAATGATTCTTGTTACCTTGATTCCCTTGATTATGGTTTTGGTCATTTTGATTTACTTTCCCTTTATTCTTATTTTGTTTATTATTATTCATATTTTGGTTTGGGGGGTTAGGATCATTCTTCTAAGCATACACATGACCCTATGGATGTGAATAACTTTGACCAACATTGACTAGGAGTTAATGTATCATAGTTGGAGGTATTTAGGTTACTTATAGAGGGCCATGAAAGGGATAATATGGGTTCATGACCACCCTAATACGAGAGGAACTAATAAAAGTATGACCATGCAGACATTGATGTGCAGAAGGAATTTATAAGATGTAATAAATCCTACTTGATATTTGGAACAATATGTATCTGGTGGAGGATTAGGATAACTATAAGGCATCAGGAGACACCCTATAGGAGGTGGGGCATAAGGAGAACCAACTCCACCATATGTATTATTATACACATTTGGTCTAGGGGGATAAGAGTATTCATTAATTTTTTAAACAGACCCAATGACATCATCAATAGTATAGGATCTCCCATTGTAGACAAGTCACCAAATCAAGAGCAAGGAGAATTACAAAGAATGTTGTAAAAATACCCTAATTGGGCATAAATCAAGTCATATTGTTGGGATTTTTGGACGACTTCCTCCTTAGTTTTCGGCATGGTCATGGCCACATATTTGGCTATATGAGAAAGTAAGGACTTGAAGAACAAGTCCATTAGGATTTGGTCATTAATTTTAGCCTTACACAAACCAAATTGCCTACTCCATTAATGGATATGAGTAGTTGTAGTTGATGAAAGTTGGTAAGGATTTCAGTTCCTACATCATGGTGAACTAGTAGCTGAAAAAAGGTCAAGAATACTTTGACAATGGACTCAAACGTTTTGTGGGTATTGGAATGTTGATTAATATACCATTCAGTGACCACACCTATGAGGGTGCATTGGAACAACCTAAGCCTAATTGAGTTATCCATGATACTATTTGATGAACACAAAAGGTGAAACAACATGATATGATTAGAGGGGTCCTCTCCAGAATGGCCCTAAAACTTAGGGATATTAGAGGTCATATTGGTTAGCATATATGGCCAAGTAACATCATGTATAATAGGATGATTTATGAGTTTGGTTAAGTCTAGGAGATTCAACCCAACCATATAAGGTAAAGAAATTTGAGTTTGAGTTTGAGGTTCATTTTTAGTTTGATTAGTTTAAGCCATGATGGGAACTAGAGCTGCAAATTAGAGTAGACATAGGTAAACTAGTCAAAGGGAGACTAAATCTAGGTGCACTTGAACTAGATGGCCTCAAAGGGGATGAGGGTTTTGAATCTAAGGAAGATGAGATTTATGAATTTGAATATGATGAGTTTGATGAGGGACTAGGATGCACTATTGGTTCAACTCTAACCTATTGAGAGGGAGACAAAACATGACTAGGAATTCCCAGGAGGAAGGATTTGGAATCTACGAGATAGTTTCCAAGGGGGGTGCAATGGTTCCTAGGTGATAATACCCATTTCAATGGTGTAATTAATATACCGAAGAATTAGAGTCTCAAGAACAACCAATTAAGAAAATAAGTGATCAAACCAAAATACTATGTTCTTAGGTTGTGCAATAAGTAGTTTCCAAGTGTGTTTAAATCACAATGTCAATATCTTAATTGAATCTTATGCCCTATAAAAGAAAAAATACTCCATCCAAAAGATAAACTAAAAATGCTTAAACATGCCTAGACTTAAAAAATTCCAAATCCTTTCCTCTAAATGGTTATGAAGACCACCAAGAAAACAGAGTTAAGAGAAGGACAAGGGCCTTCCAAACACCTACCATGAGAGGTGATGAAATACACCATGGTGATGAGTAAAGGTACTAAGGATATAGTTTTAACTAGGAGAGAAAGGGTGATTAAATCCCAATGGCCCATAGAAATATATCTTGGGTGCCCTCCCTCCCGTGAGATCCACATGGGAAATAAGCTACCTCTTTATAGATACATGCAAAAAATTACCTTTCCTTCAATATGAAATCAAATGGTTATGGGATATTCAATAGTGAAAGAGTTGGGAGTCTTAATGAAACCTCTAGTCCCAAACTTGGAATTGTTGACTTTGAGGAGTGCACTGGTTGATAAATGGGTCTTGACTGTATTTGATAGAAATTATTTTAAGCTCCCTAATCAATAAACTACTATGTTACAAATGTAAATGGTTGTGGTGAACTATTTGGATTCCTATCCCCACAACCCTAGCTTAACTACAATATTCTTTTGGCCCTAAGTGAGGATCTAATAAGTTAAGTTATATTGTTGATTTTAGGTTGAGATTGGGGTCATGAACCAATCATTTAATTAGGGAATGAAGTATGTGCATTTGTGGTGTAACCAACTTCAAAAGGAAATATGCTTGAAACAAAAATGCTTGCAATAAAAGTGAGTTCGAATTGAAATACAAGTTCAAATTAAGATAAATACTTAAGAAAAAAACATTTGTTCTTTATCAAAATGAAACTCCTAATAATAAATGAGTATTATTTTATTCAAATAAACAAACAAAATTGTACTTCAACCTAGATATGGAATAGGATTTAGATGACTAAATGATTCCAAAATGAAAAGATAAAAGGAAGAAGTCAAATACTAGAAACAAGAGGTGATCCTTTCTCTAACTAATTAACTTTCCTTTTGAAATGAAATTATTCTTATAACAACAATAAAATGAGGATTGAAGGCCAAAAACGACATGAAGAGAAAGATGGAAATAACAAAGGAAATTGCCTCAAACAAAAAACATGCAACTAGGGACAAATACTAAGACAAAAAGGAAGCTTTTCTGCATCCAATATTTCTTTGATTTGAAATCTTATTCAAGTAACTACTACAACAAGAAAAGTTTATGAAATACATATGTTGAATAATAAATATGTAATCCAACAAATATAAATCACATAATAGGAACCCTAAGGGGTATTTTCTCTACCTCCAATGTTTCTATCAAATTAGCTTATAATATAGCACCAACCACCTATCAACTCAGGAGGGCCCTATAGGGAGTTTGTTTAAACCAAGAATAGACCATAAAACTAAAGAAAAACTAGAAACTGGTGATAGTGCAAAAAAATATCTGGAAAGTGCACTAAGACGATGTGGGGAAATGACCAAAAACTACACTATGATAGTGCAAAAAATAGGGAAAAAATTGTGTTGAGATTGTGTATAAAACAAGGCCAAAAAATGTGTTGGATCACTATAGAAAAATGAAAAAAAAAATGTGTTGTACATGAAACTAAGAGTTCAAGTTGTCAATATATAGTTAAGACAAAAATAATGTTTCTGACCACAAAACCTATCTGAAACAACAAAAGACAAAAAAAAAAAAAACTTCAAGTTTAAACACTATTAATGCAAGCTAAGGAGGATAATAAGCACACCCACAAATGTGGAAGAATATCTATATCAACTCCCTAGTGGAGTCACTAATCTATTGGTGGGAATTTGTCACAAGGGTGGGAAAAACCATTTAACTTAATGGTTATGGATGAAGAAACATATAAGTGGTCAATCCAACTAGAAGTAAAACCCTAAGTATATCCACATACATTAAGTCCTAATCCATGAAAGAATTGAAATCCAACTTCATAAAAAAAATCCTACTTAACATGAACGAGGAAATAAAGAATGTGAAATTTATCATTAACCCAATAGAATCGAAAAGTAAACAACACCTGATGAAAAAGCTTGATGAAGGAAAATGGGGTGCAAATCCCTTGGGATGGTTCCTTTACTTCTTTGGTGTGCTCCAAGTCCAAACCTAGATAACAAAGAAGGAAAATATACTAGAATATAGAATCAGGAGAAAGGGGTTCTCAAGATTCTAGTGGCATTCACACAACATAACATTACTTAGAGGTAAAAGTGTGTTTCTTTGGTATGCATTTGTAGTTAGGTAATTCAACGATCATGATATGTTCCCAACATAGAGTGATTTGGAGATTCATAATCTCCTCGATCTTAATGGCTACATTGATCCATAGCTTAACACCCAATTGGTTCATGATCTATATTTAAAGAGCATGGAGGGTCATTTTCCAATGATCGATTGTAAGAAAATCTCTTGTAAATCTATGTGTAACATTTTTCTTTGCATTGATAAATTGCTTCAAGTGGCCACGTTGGCTAGGGATGTGGATGTTTCCACATAGGAGTTTTACCACATCATAAAATCAATTTGTTGGTCTTTGATCTAGTTATATGAGTGGTTACTGAAGGTGTTTTTCCTTTATTGGAATACATTTGTTGTCGACCATGGTATCATAGTGCATTTGAAGACCTGCTCCCATTGTAGATCAAGATCGTGAAGCCGTGTTTCTATAATTTTTGTACATTTATAGGCTAAGAGTACTATTCCATTGCATCTGGAGTGCTTATTTCAATTAGGAATGCCTTTCGTTTCACTCGAAAAGGTTTTCATTTTTCCAATATATGACCATTTCAGTGATATCCAGAGGTATAAAGCTTGAATATACCCTTTTAAATTGTTATACAAAGATAAATTTTAGTTTTATTTTGGTTTTCTATTTTTTATTTCCCAATTTTTACTCTTTTTGATCTGTGTATGCTCTTTTCCTTGCGCTCTATGCGATCTTGGAAAATCAGAAATAGAGCGGAAAGAGTTTTCTTATCTTTGTATGCTCTTTGTCGTGCACTTTGTGCAATCTCAGTAAATCAGAAATAAAGGGAAAACTTGCATTTTCCATGTAAGCTAATCGAGCTCTAACCCTTGCTGTCGTTGAGAAGGGGATTTTTTTTCTTGCATGAAAATAGTTTTTTATGAGCACGCTCTCAAAGGATGTATTCCACAACAACAACAACAACAACACTCCCATTCCTCCTTCTAAATAATATAATATGTTTTTCACTAGCTCACTTGGTTAAAAGTTGCTTTATTAAGTAAGAAGTTTTGAGTTCAAGTCTCTTTTTTGTTATATGCATCCATTGTAAAGTGTATTTCTTTTAAATTATAAAAATGAATCACTATAAGTAGCTTTAATATTTTATTTTAAGTTACTTATTTTGCATGCAGCTTTCATTTATAAAGTAACTTCATTACATAAAAGTGATCCTTGCTTATTCTATAAAAGTGGGTCACTTCATAAGAAAATTATTTGTAAACGTGAGGTTATTAGGAGGGGTATCACCACGTGGACCAACTTCTACTTGCGACGTGACTCTTTGGTTACCATTTATGCCTTTTTTTAAAAGGACATAACTTTCACATCTAAAGTCCGTTTTCAATGCCGTTTTTTTTTTAAATAGACTATTGTTTTGAGACCTTTCCATCAAAACCATCAATTTCAATGTTTAATTCCATATTCTCTGCATATTTAATATGGATTCTCCCAATGATTTTTTCTTACCATCACCAACTACTTCCAATGGAAATCCCATATGGAGGATTTATTAAGAAGTAAAAGATTGTACCGAATTACCTTAAGAAAAGAACAAGAACCCACTGATGATGAAAAGTATGCCAAATGGATTAATAGGAATGATGAATCTCGTGGACTAATCCAAATGTCCATCTCTATTGATTTAAGGTTTCACCTTAAAGAAATTAATTCCCCCAATAAATCTTGGGAAAAGCTTGAAGCTGTGTTTGGTAAACACAATATTATTTGAGCTCACCAGTTAGAAAATAAGTTAATGAGTTTAAGTCCAAATTATTTTCGTTGCATTGATTCAAATTACCTATCTAAGTTGAAAACACTTAGACTTTTGTGTATAGACTTCTAACTAGATTTGAAGGAATATTGATGCATATATGTTATTCTTTATAATCTTGGAAGTGCATATTATGTTTTTTTTATCTACCTTTTATGCCACTAGACAAGCTCTAGGGAATGCTTATAAAGAACCCTCTCTTAAGTCCTTTTGTTAGGCTCTAATTTAGGAGCAAGATACACTTGCGCAACTTGGATTGATCAACATTACAGGTACATCCAACAAAGCCTTAGTGTTCCAGCAGAGAGATAAATCTAAGAATGTTAAGAAACAACATCCTCGCCAAAACAACAAGAAAAACAAGGGTCGTAAACCCTCTCAGCCAGCTTCTGCTCCTAATGGTGAAAAATGAGCAAAATATAAAAAGAAGAACACTGACAGACATTGCAACTTTTGTAGGAAAGATGGTCATGTGGAGTACAAATGTTTTAAGAAGATGGAATCTTTGGAAGTAGCAATGAAGAAACACAACATCAATATTGATATTTCTTCTTCTAACTCTTCTTCTTATGGACATGCCCTTTCTGCTTCTGGTTTCTCCTTAAATGAAACTTCTACTTCTTATTCTGATGAATGGCTTATTGATTATGGTGTGTCTTATCATATGGCTAAGGATAAAGCCATATTTTCTTCTCTAAACGAATGCAACACTAAGAAAATATGTGTTGGTGATGATAGATCTCTTAGTGTTGTAGGGTCTGGAATAGTTCAGGTAGATAAACAATATTACCAACTTAATGATAACTTTGTCGAGTTCTCATTTTTTCAAGGGTCTCATTTTTTACCTCGTTTTAAAAAACAGTGCTACCGGTAGCACCCCCCTTCGTTTTTAGGTGTTATTTTGATATTTTGTTTTTTTTGATTCATAATATTTTTCACAATATTTTTTTAAATTCTTATTTTTCATCTATTTTCAAAATTTTCATTTTTTTTTGAACTGTGTTTTTACTCATTTTTCCATGTTTCTTTCAATCTTAAAAATATTTATTACCAATTAATTTTTTGAAATTAACATTTTACATATAATTGTGTCTCCTTAATTAATTTATAGTTCCATACTTTTGAATTATAGTGGAAAACATGAATTTTAACACATTGTTTACCTTTACTTCAATACATAGAAAATAATTGTAGTCAAATAATGTTATGAACATAAATATAAATATACCATAGATATTCATAACATAATAATTAATAAATAATAATTATTAATAATGAAAGGTCATGTCTCAAAGGACATGACTATTGGTTAAGGGCACCCCTGCGTGGGTATATAAACGAGCCCTCATTCTCAATTGTAATCATATCATACCTTATCTATTTTATTTATTATTTACAGTCCTATATGGATTACTTTGTTATATTCCAAATATTTTTGATAATTCTTGTGCGAGGGAACTTTGTTCGTCTCATTTGGTATCAGAGCAAGTTCTGATCCGGCCCTTGGCCGCAATTTATTCAAACCTTGTTTGAGCTGGATTTTAGCCAACCTCTTCATTTCGGAGCTTCTCTGACTCCAAGGTATTTGACCATAACTGGGCCCTTGGCCATATACATTCCAAAATTCTATTTTTTCGA
>ML810463.1:56608-113033 GCA_009831015.1 Picea engelmannii
AGAGAGATAACACGAGTGAGATAGGTGTTGAAAACATCTTAATCTAGCACCTAGGTATCTTGTATCTAGTGATTTCCTTACTGCAATCAACTTAGTAGCTCACAAAACAAAAATGCATTCCTGAAATATTCAACTCAAATAAATATGGCGGAAAAAAAACTACAAACCAAATCATGAACATGTAAACACCAATATTTTTGGGTAGATATCCCTAGAAAAACCCCGGAGGGAAAACTAGTGCTGAGAATTATTTTACTATGCTAAAATTAGGGTTCCTATAACATGGATAATGGCCCACTGAGAGAAATACAATTGCAGAAAAACCTGGCAAAGTCTCACTTGTTGTACAACCCATAACTACATGATTTTTGAGGTGTATGTTGAATCCTTTCATGTGGATTTTCTTGATTAAAATGCACTTACATATGCCTCTATTATCTCTTCTCCTTGGCCTAATCTCTATATGGAAGTCCTTCTCCACCTATCCAAGATCTCCTTGAATCACAATCCTTTGTGATCCAATCCTCCAAGTTTCATCATGTGTCTTCTCCTTCACCTTAGCCTTGCATTTATAATCTTGAGATATGACCTAACCCTAATATTCGAAGTGATTGATGGTTGAGATTACTTCTCACCTCACTTGAGATCAATGGCTAAAAGTAAAATGCTAATTTTTAGTATTTACTTAAATAACTCAATAAATTGATTAATAAAATCACTTTACTTTAATAATTCCTTTAATTAAAGTAAAGTTACCAAGGTAGAAGACTTTGGACGATTTCCACACATCTAGACACATAGACCTATGCGGGAATACCTATGTGATGCTACCACTAACATCAACACTCCCTCTTAGAAAGGAAGGTATTTTGCACATCTCCAAGTTTGTCTCTGAAGAATACAAACTTCCCTTTCACCAAGAGCTTGGTCAGAATATCTACAACCTACTCATCTGTGGAAATATATTGAAGCCTCACTGCTCCCTTTTGAATCCTATCTTGAATGAAGTGGTATTTGATCTCAATATGCTTGGACCTATGATGGAATACTGGATTCTACGAGAGTTTAATACAAATCTAATTATCGCAATATATCACTGTAGGCTCTAACTCCTGATCAAATAAACATATAAGGAATTTGTGAAGCCAACTCTATCTCTCATGAACTAAGCTCTACAAAAGTCTTTTTCTAGTTGAACCAAGTAATCACTAATGATCCCAAGTTGAAGGAACAACATGAGGTGCTTGTTTTTTCTACTACACTCCCTTCCCAATCTAATTTTGAGTATCCCTACAAATCCACTCCATCTCCTCCAAGATACCTCAATCCATACTCCACTATACCTCTCAAGTACCTGAGCACATGCTTTGTTTCTACCCAATGCAATTTCTTCGACTCCACCATGAACTGACTCAAGGTGTTCACAACAAAACATATGTGTTGACCAAATACATCAAGGAACCTATTAGCTTCTTGTATATCTTGGGATCTACCAAATTTGAACTTGAAGTTGCCATCTTCTTTAGACTGATAATCATATGTGTAGCCATCGGTCTACAATAATTCATCCTAAGTCGCTTCAATATCTCTACTGCATACTTCCCTTGAAAAAGGAAGATATTATAGGATACCTTCCATACCTCTAATCCCAAGAAATAATGCATCAAGCCAATTCCCTTCATCTTGAACTCACTAGCCAAATATGATTTGCACTCTGCAATAAAATCCTCTACACCTATGAGAATAAAATCATCAATGTACATGACCAACATGAGTGGATCCAACCCAACAAGTATGAAGTACAAGTTAGGATCTGCCTCACTCTTGGTAAAGACCATACTCTACAAGCATATATCAATCTTGGAATACCATGCCCTGGGTGCCTATTTGAGTCCATACAAGTCTTTCTTAAACCTACACACATGAGACTCTCTCCCATGTACCTCAAATACCTGAGGTTTCTCTATGTGCACTTCCTCCTCAATGATCTTGTTGAGGAAATCTTTTTTCAAATCCATTTAATGTATCCTCCACCTCATAATTGAAGCAATAGAAATAACACCTTGAATAAAATCATACTTGATGACTGGAGAAAATGTCTCCTCGTAGTCCACTCCCTCTTTCTAGGAGAACCCTCTTGCCAAAAACCTCGCCTTGAACTTCTCCATGCTACCATCTGTAGCATGCTTGATCTTGTAGATCCATCTGGAACTCACAACTGTCTTCCCATTTGGTCTTGACACTATGTCCCAAATATCGTTCCTCATAATAGAGGTGTACTACTCTACCATAGCATCCTTCCATACCTGTTGATCTATTTCTTCCTCAAAATGGTAAGGCTAAACATCAATTATGCTACTCATAAGCGCCATATAGTTCAAAAAATTCCTTGGTGGCTTGTGCTCTCTGACCACATGCCTAGGAGCCTCACCAACATCCCTGAATGTCTATAATAGCCACCTAGGTCTCATGACATGATTGAAGTGGCTAACGCCTCCTCTCCACGTGAAGTATGAACTATTGACTACTACTCATTCTTTGAAGCATGATGCTCCTTGTCCTCTGTCACTTCTGATGACTCCTGAGATCTCCTAGATGCCAAGTTCTCCTTGAACTTAACATCTCTGCTCACAACTATCTTCCTCTGTGATAGAATGAAAATCCTATAATCCTTTTAGGTATCGATGTACCCCCAAAATATACCCTTCTATCCCAAAGCTCCATATTTTTCCTCTTCTCCACATGCACATGGATGTAGACCAAAAAACCAAATATCCTCAAATGTCCTATCTCTAGCTTTATCAATGAGAATGCCTCCTCTAGAGTCTTGTCCCCAAATATTCTATGAGGACTCTTGTTCTACACATACACTGTCGTGTTACATGCCTATGCCCAAGGAAACATAGGAAACTCCTGGTCATGTATCATAGCCCTGACATAACCAATGATGGACTGATTCTTTCTCTTCACAACCCCATTCTACCGAGGCTTGTATGAGACTATCAACTCCATTTTGATCCCTTCCTCCTTGCATAAATACTTGAAGTAATTGGAGGTGTAATATCCCCCATTATATGACCTCAATACCTTGATATTCTTCCCTATTTTGTTCTCTACCTGATTTATAAACTCTTGAAATTGACTGAGGACCTCATCCTTGGTCTTCATAAATAAGATCCAAGTTTTCTTGGAAAAATAATCAATAAATGTCACATAGTATGACGATCCCTGTATTGATTCTATTTAAATCATCCCACTTATATATGAATGGATAATATCCAAGATCCCCTTGGACCTACTCTTGCTACTTGAAAAAGAATTCTTCACATTCTTGCCAAGTGCACACCCTTTTCATACTCCCTTCTTCTCAATACTAAACTATGGAAGACCTGTAACAACCCCCCTTAGAATTTACAATGCTCTATAGTGTAGGTATCCCAACCTTATGTGCCACAACTCACATAGGCTATCACTATCATGTACCAAAACTTGAACGATATTTCTCTGCAGCCTGTATAAATTTCCCTCTCTAATCCCATCAACCACTGCATTGTCTAGGATAACTTTCTTTGGACGTATGAGTACTTTACCTCTCTAAAAAGTCATGAAAAAAACCCTGTCCTCCATAACTAAGAATGAGAGAAAATTCTTCTTCAAACTTGGTACATAAATCACATCATGGGCATCCAACGAACCTCCTAAATCAATATGGAACGTAACTTTTCCCTCTCCCTTCACTGCATACTTGGTATCATCACCAAGCTCCACAAGAAAATCTAAGTCCTTCTCCATCATAACGCTAAATATCTCTCATGCTTCTATCATATGACAATATGCACCACTGTCTGAGAACCAAGCACTCTTAGATGTTTTTCTAGTATAAAGGCAAGAAAATAGTGAGTAATATTTCTCAAACTTTCCTACAAACTCATCAAAATGCATCTTTGTTGATGTTGTTGTCTGTGTCTTCACTTTACCCTTATTCTTCTATCGACACTAAGATGAATAATGTCCATTCTTATGACATTACAAGCACTTTATTTTACTCAAGTATTTCTTCTTCCCTAGCTATGATGATCCTCCATCATCGTTACCCTTCTTTCTAGAACTCTTTCCTTTTCCCTTACTTGTGTCACTAAGAAGGGCTAAGTTCTCATCATTACCCCCTGGATGAAATCATCCAAAAGCCTCTTCCAATCTAAGAGATTTTCTTGAGCATAGAATCCCTTGAAAAATGGTTCCCAATACTTGGTAAGACCATTCAATTCCACATTCACGAGCTCTACATCCTTTTTTTTCTCTGCTATGGCTAAAATATGATCACGTACTTGAGTGATCCTCATGATATAGCTGGTAACATTGTCAGATCTAGACATATATATTAATCTGAGTTTATTTATTAACACCATCTTCCTATTCATGTTCTCTCTTTGGAATAAACTTACCAAGGCATCAAACATATCTTTGGATGTATTCTTCTCATATAGGTGAGTAATTAGATGATCCTTCACTGAATCCAAGATATCCCTCTTAGCTTTGATCTCCTTCTGTTTGTGAGATGCCAAAGTTGTTCTATCTGTTTGTGGAGAAACTACTTTGTCCACTAACTCCCAAAGGTCATGCTCCTTTAACACCAAAGTTACTCTTACTTTCCAAGATAGGAAGATGGGTTCTCCATTCAATCAATCTTCAACTCTCACACCTATCGATGCCATCCTTTAGACCTAATAAACTACCCTAGAACTAACCTACTTTTCAAACTACCCCTGCAATGACCTATACGTGCTTGTCACCATTATAGCCCATGTGTGAACATGTTTGTTCTTACTATTATTTGTGTATATGTGTTTGTCTACAAAGACACCCACATATACATGCATGTTCCTTCTGTGACCTAGGTACAACTTTATAAACTCGCAAAACTCTAGTTTTTCCTAAGTACGACTATTTCCCTAAACTATTTCCTTTGATTTCTACCTATTGGTTATGGATCTGCTAAGATCTCTTGCATATCTAATATATCTTCTATCAATTTCTATGGATTTGAGAATTGGCTTCCCTTTAGAGCATGCACTCTGATACCATGTTGAAAACCTCTTACTCCAACACATAGGTATCTTGTATATGGTGATTTCCTTACTGTAATCAAGTTAGCAACTCACAAAAAAAAAATACACTGTTGAAATATTCAACTCAAATAAATCTAGTGGAAGCAAAATTGGAAACCAAATCATGCACACATAAACACTAATATTTTTGGGTAGATACCCCTGGAAAAACCCTAGAGGAAAAACCAGTGCTAAGAATAACTTATTATGCTAAAATCAGGGCTCTTGTAATAGGGATAATGGCCCATTGAGAGAAATACAACTGTAGAAAAACCTGGAAAAGTTTAACCTACTATCACTACAAGGATAACACCTTCTTGAAGAGGTTTTTACAGAACCTCACTAAAAAAATTCTTCCCTTAGTTGTTTATAGTGGAGGTTGTTAGCGGAGGCAGGCAACCAAAGATTTTTGTAGAGTTTTTTTTTTGTGCGCCTCTATGGTACATATGTACTGTTGTGCACCTAAAACATACTGCAATGGTTCTTAAATGTTCAAACACACTATCATTGTTCATAGTGGAGGTAGGTGGTTGGATATTTTTTCGGAGGTTTTTTTTGCTCAGTGAAACTTTAAGGTATATACGCACTAGTGCATTCATTAACAATAAAGAAATGGTGATTCCATGTTCTAGTAGCACCACCATACTTTATAATAAAATTACATGCACCGAATAAATTGCACTGGTGCAATCGAACAACACACACCAGTGCACCTAACCGTCGAAAGGTGCATCATGGTAGGGTGAATAAAAAAATTACCAAATCAATTTTCATTGTTACAATGCATATCATGCTCCCAAACTCTCACGCAATCATTGGTGCTCTTCCAAATATGCCTTATTTTCAGTTCTCTACACCGACTTTGATAGCTGCATTGGTGGATTCCACAAATTTCCAAATTTTGGAAATTACCACAAATTTTCATTTCCTCTCAACGATGAAATCATGCCTCCTCGGGACAGAAGAGAGCATGCAAATTATTTATTACCTTCCTATTTGCATTTTCATCCAATCAAAATTACAATTTAGTTTGAAATTTGGCATTTTTTTTCAATTTTATTCGGTGTTCCTGAATGATTCGACTCACCCTGAAGTAGTGTGTATTGTGTTAGATACATAGTGAGCACTATCGTCGATGCATGTTCGCACTGGTTCTATTCAATCTAGTGCACCACTATAAATTATAAAAAAAACCCAAGTGGTGCATCCTTCGGAACGCCCTGACACAGATGCAAAATGGGATTATACCCACAACAGTATATTACACTTCATTAATCACACCACTAGCTCAATGTTATATAAAATTTAACTTGGTGGTGCACCAAGTTTAATCAATTTCATTGGGGTGTACCTGAAACATAATGCCCTAGAGCATCAATGTTTAAACGTACCATACTTTATAATAAAATTATATACACTGAATAAATTGCACTGGTGCCATTGAACATTATGCCTTGGTGCGCCTAAATGTCGAAAGGTGCACCACAATAGGGTAAATAAAAAAATACCAAGCCAATTTTCATTTTTACAATGCACCGTATGCTTCCAAAATCTCAAGCAAGAAATGGTGCTCACCTTTCTTCCTAAGACACGTTGTTTTAGGTGCTCTACACGAACTTGAATAGCTCCATTGTGGATTCCACACATTTCCAAAATTTGGAAACTACCACAAATTTTCATTTCATATCAATGGTGAAACCATGCCTCCTCAAGACATAAGAGACTAGGTACATTATTTATTACCTTCCTATTTGCATTTTCATCCAATCAAAATTACAATTTAGCTTGAAATTTGTGATAATTTTCATTTTTTTTTCAATTTTGCGTGGTGCTCCTGAATGGTTTGGCTAGCCCTGAAGAAGTATGTATTGTGTTAAATAAAAAGTGAACACTTCCACCGGTGCATCCATTTATGCCCGCACAAGTGTCGTTCAATATAGCGCATCATGATAAATTACTAAAAAAAAAAGAGGTGCATCCTTCAGACCGCCCTGACATTAGTGCAAAATGGGATTATACCCACACTAGTACATCACTTCATTAACCACACCACTATCTCAACAATATATAAAATATATCCTAGCAATGCAACAATTTTAACCAACTGCACTGAGGCGTACCTGAAACATAATGCCCCAGTGCATCAATTTTCAAATGCACCACCATACTTTATAAAAGGAAATACATGCACCGAATGAATCACATCGATGCCATTTAACATTACACACTGCTAAACTTCACTTAACTAATGACACCACTAACATAACTATATATCAAATTTAATGTAGCGGTGCAACCATTGTAATCCAATGCACCAATACTATATACAGAAACGCACCGGGACCTATATTGCCCAAATTTTCATAGTGGGATGTCTCATTGGATGCCTCATTCCTAGTTCTCTATCCTTTACAAGGCTATGCATACTTCAGAATGCCCTGAAACTGACGCGCAATGGGATTCTACCCACACTAACACATTTCACTTCATTAATCGCACCACTGGTTCAACGATATATGAAAATTTAACCTAGTAGTGCACCAATTTTAACCAACTGCACTGGGGCATACCCAAAACATAATGCCTTGACACATCAATGTTTAAACGCACAACCATAATTTATAAAAAAAATAAATGCACCGAATAAATCACATCGATGTTGTTTAAGATTATGAGGTGGTACACTTCACTTAACTAACAAAACTACTAACATAACGATTTATAAAATTTAATGTAGCGGTGAAACCATTGTAATCCAATGCACCAATACTGTATACAAAAATGCATTGGGACATATATTACTTTAATTTTCATAGCGGAGCGTCTCATTGGACACCTCGTTCCTGATGCCCTATTCTTTACATTGCACTAAGGTACAAAATGTTGGTGGTCCACTATCACGGTGGTACCAGTGTGTTAATAGTAACACGCCACACCAGTTTAGTTGCGATAATGAAGTTTACATTAGTGGTGCCCATTATTCCAACAAACACATCAGTTTTGTAAGGACAATGTCACCGATAGTTATCATGCCAGTGCTCTGGTAGACATGGCCCATCGGTGTTGTCAGTTTAACAAATGGCACTGTGGATTTGTGCACTATAAATTTTAGCGTTGATGTGTGTCTTTGTTAATGAAATGAATCAGTGTTGTTAAAAGCATTGAAGCAGATCCTCCTGTTGATGGGTCCTAGATCCCTTTAGTTCAATAGCAGGAACCAAACCCGCCACCGAGGCCCAATTAGACTCTACAACGTTTAATAGTGGAATGGTTCTCTAGATCTTTCGATCCGGCCAATTAATCGATGGGATTTACGATTTCTTGTGAAGGCCTCTCCTTCGGTTTGGAATTTCTCTTTTTGTATTTTCTCTTAGGTGGGACCGATATAAGATGATAGCTGGTATAAACCAACTAGGTAAAAAAACAAGAATCGGTTTAACTACTGGAGAAGAGGCTGAGCTTGGGATAACCTGCTACTCAAGCATGCAGACAACAATCCTATACCACAGGCCTAGTACTAATACGTTAACCATGTGAGTATCCAATTACTGATTGAGATACAAATCATTAGAAAGAAAATGCATATGCGATAAATAATGGTAAGCAAAATAATTCACTTAAATCTAATCATCCATCACATAATAACACAATGATTTATTTTCATCATTTAAAGAAAAGAACTGTAAAAACATTGCATCAGATAACTTATCAATAGATTTAATAGCTCTTACTTGTGACAACATACATTCATGAGACAAGATAGGAAATATTTGATGAAAAATAAACTTGTCTCTGGTCCAGAAGGACTTCTCAATTCAAAGTAGCTCGGAAATAGTTCTTAACAAAACCAGAAATGAGAGTTTCTTGCAAAAACCATCGACCCTTGACTAATTAGACGATGCTCTTATTTATAACATAAAATTAACTAAAAATAACACCTGAAGTGTAGATGAGTAAAACAAAATTCGCCATGTGGCGTTAGCTCCTAACATTTTTCTAACAATCATCTCAAAATATCACTTAAAAGGGTGACTCTTCTCATACTCCGACCAACTGATGAACAATTCCTCAGAGGTGTTGGTGTATGGGAATCTGTTTTGTTCCATCAGGGTCGTGTAAATCTCTCTTATCTCTATCGCATGTGCCTGATACTTCACTATACTGGTACTTAACTGCTGCAACATAGCTCGAGATTTGATCAGGTGTTCCATAAATTGTCGTACCTAACCTGATGCTGTGTCTGTCACCTTTGCCAGTTTTTCGGCCCATGATGCATCTTGATTGGTGTTCGATTCGACTATGTTGCATAAGTTGACAAATTCTTTGGGCATACCAAATTCGGGGAGTCTGATATCTTTCATTTCCTTGTTGATTTTGACCCGGTTTCTCGCGTGCTTGACCCACTTTTCTGAACCTCCCGACGAGATTCCCACGCCAGATTTGTTGAACACTCGGAGGCATATTTCCTGAAATCAAAGCATAAATCCTTTAGAGACCACATATAGAGCAACACTGGGTCAAATATGTGTTAAAATGTAAGCATGGAAAATTCAGACTGGTACATACCTGTAAATATGGCTAAACCTGGTTATTTGATACTTACGGGATCTCTACAGCTTTTGAATTGCTTGCTTCGCTCCTGTAGCATCGTCATTTTTCTTTCATTAGGGTGAGTCTTAGTCAGGTTACGTCCATGTCCCACAGCATGAAATATTGGGTACGGAATAATCATAAGAGTCGAAGTTACGCCAGTGGTCGGTTGGCCCTTGGAGTTGGGAAAGGATGTCAGAGTCAAACATGTGTTAAAAGTATGATTATGTTCCAAACGAGTTGGGTCCTGTCATAAGGGAATTTTTTATGGGATTTAGTTCGAGGCCAATTGTCTAAACAAAAGTCACGTCGGTAAGTGCATCGACCATAATTAGCTCATCATGAATGCTTGAAAGATAAGGAATCATGACACTTGTATCACATATGCTTTGCAACTCTTAACGGTTGTACCTCGTATGCCTCGAAACGTACTCGTCACACGGATGCGCCAAGGAACATATTTAGTTCACTTCAAAACATCCAGTTTCCATGAATTCAGTGTTCCCCGACATGTTTTCACCCACTGCACGCTCGGTTATAAATTCTGGATGTTTTTCATTATTTCTGCTCATCAGCAGAGCTTACACACTGTTGGTAGTTCGTCTCGTGAGCCCAGATTGATCAATTGTTTTTCCTCAGGCCCTCGCCAAATTCCCCATGTATAAACAATACATGTTGTACCATGGGAACCTATAACTACATAAGAAAGGGCACACAAAGTAGCAGACATGCCAGGCTTAAGCCCCAAGGAGACTGGGATTCATTCTTACTTGCGGCGGACACCCTCGAGGTTTCAAAGGGGAATTCCCATCTGTGTGCGGGAACGATAATATCACACCTCACGAGGGCCGGTGTGGAATAAGTTGTATCGGAGGGAAGAGCACTGGAAGACATGTCTCCCTCACCGCGAATACCCCGGAAAAGGGGTAGGCCAAGGAAGAACAAGGAAACTGGGGAAACCCAAGTCTTAAGTGAGCCGCACGCGAGATTGATCGACGAGGAGTTACTTATGCGCACTATTCAGTTGGAGCCTGTCAAAGACACTTGTCAGGAAATCAAAAATAGGAAAAGGAGGGAAGATTCCATGGGAGATAACATTCGAGGGCTGACTCAGTAGTTGGAACATGCACAAATCTTGCTTGTTGAACTCTATGAAGAAAACAAAGAATTAAGACGACAGTTGGCGGAAAAAATGCTTGAGGTGTCAGTATCGCAAGGCCATGGATGTAATGTGAAGTGGCTCAAAAGGAAGCTCTGGGAAGTGCATGATACAATCGTGAAGCTGCGTGAAGCACAAAGGGCGTCGGAAGATAAGAAGACATGTTTCCTAGATTCTAGGGATAGTAACTAGAGAGTGGGGCCTCCATGCAGTGCCTTCACCTATAAATTTCAAGTTTTCAAGGAAACCCATATTGGTTGGCCAAATAGTGTCGAGAACCTCTGTTGTATATAATTTGAGCTCTATCGAAATTTAATGTAAAAGTCATGAAACATTGATGAAACGTTTCTAGTCATAGCAATTGGATGTATTATTTCCTTGTTTGTATATCAATTTCCTATGTGCTTTGTCCATATCTTTTCCTATCTGACTTGGAACATACTTTTCAATCCCGGTATTCACTGCATAGCACCCCCTTATTTGCGTCATTAAGATAAACCATATTTCCTCCAAGTTAGTTCGGAATTCATAGTCAGTGTTGTTGTCAGGGAACAACTGTTTTGGGACACATGACATCGTAGACTGGTAACTTGGCTCGCGGGTAATGGTCGGGCTCAGGAATTTGTTCAAGTTATGCACTCTAAACTAATCCTGGGATCGCCGATGCCGCAAAGGGGTTGGGGATCGATGATCGGGGGAAAACCTATCACGTATTTTCCTTTGGGTTAGCGTCCTCAAAACTCCTGATGCCAAAAACATTTCGGAAGTCGGCGATCGGAGGAAAACTTTAGCGAGGTTCGGATGTTCATCGCGATTTGATATTATCTGATTTTTATAAGCACATCGGGTATCGACTCTCAGCGATATTGTTTCTTTCTTCATTAATCGTTTACCCTTTTCGCCTTTTGACGACGCTGAAGGGGATCGGTTGCCAGTGATATCATTGTGTGATGCTTGTTGTGAAAGAAAAATCCCTTCGTCCAGTGCCAATGAAAATCAGTGATTGACAACCTTGTCTCCTTTGAATGCTCCTATTTCATCCTTTACTTCCTTCCGATGCCGAATCTTTGAATGCGTCGGGGGAAAAAAAAAATTGGCTTTCAATTCTTTATTTAAATGTTAAGTCTTTTAAGTTATGGGTTTACACATGTTCAAGCAAACTTTGAGAGACTTAAATGAGAAACAAAATTATAAGGAAAGGCAACATTTATTATCATGAAGTCGAATTAGGCAATGCAAAAGATCAAGTGGTACCCAAAAAGAGAAATCTAACGTAGGATTTTTAGGGTGTGTTGAGGGCTCAACAAATGGCGACTTACTGGGAAAAAGCATAATCTCTGTTCCTCCTTTGGGATTGGCTAATGTAAAAGCTGGTGGAGAACTTATTTGGTTTTAAATCAAAGCCTCTTTTTACCCTTGCATTTGAAATTCCTTGGTTGATGCTTCCAAGTTTTCCTGTGGGGTTTTTTAACCTTTATTCCTCCATTTCCTGTAATCCTGACTCACGCCCTCTTTTACAAAAGTCTAGTAACACATTCACTGGCATGGAGCCTTTAGTTACCTTTACTCATTTTCTATGGTGTTGTTCCACTATGAGTGAGTGTCCATAGCCCCGACGGAGTCACCCTGACATCACAGACCTTGATACGTTACTAGCGAGCATCCATAGCCCCAACAGAGATATCTGCATACCCTCTCCTACTGTTCACTTGTTTGATATAGTTAACTTTATTTCGGCAGAATGCACTAAGCGAGTGGGAGAGGATGATGTTTGTTATTTTCCAAGATGAGATGGTTAAGGTGAAAACTTACTAGCTCTGTCTCTGAGGTGCATGTAGTGCTTTCTAGGTTTCCTTCTTTCCCTTAAGGTCTTACCAAACCACTAAGCAGACACTTCTGATAGTTCTCCAAATTTGTTCATCTGCGCAGGTTAGATAGAGAGCCCCTCGAAGCAATTACAAGTTCCCCATCACCTCTCGTGTTTGTATGTGAGTGATTATTTAGGAAGAGAATTCACCATGTCGCATGATTTGAGGTCAATCATTGTCTTGCCAAACATAACCTTCAAAATCACAGAAGTCCAAATAGAAAAAGAAAACAAAAAGAAAATGCATTTCGCAATCATGAAAACATGCAAACAAAACATGTTTTTTTTTTTAATGGAAATATTGTTTTAGGGCTTGGCCATTTACTGGGAGGGCGTCAGGTTCCCCCTTGAGATTTTGTAATCGATAAGTTCCTGCCCCAATCTTCTTGGCCAACTGGAAAGGTCTGAGCCATAGATTTTGAAACTTAGAATGTTTTCCTTTAGGCTTGTTTGCGCTGTCCCATTTTAGGACTAAGTCTCCTACTTCAAAATTATTCTCTTTAGCCTTATTATTGTCAAACCATCTTTTAACAACCTGCTGGTGGGCTATGAATTTTGATTTTGATTTTTCCCTTTCTTCTTCCAGCATGAGGAGAGTGTCAATTCTTTGTTGTATAATTGATGAAGGTTGTCCTCCGGAATCTTGGGCCAGTTGAAGAGATGGAAGATAAAGCCCGTTTGGGAGAATGGCTTCCTACCCGTACACCAGAAAGTATGGGGAATTTCCTATAGCTTCCTTGGGTGTGACCCTATCGAACCATAAAGCGTTATGGAGTAGGTTATGCCAATACCTCTGGTTGTCTGCAACTGTCTTTTTCAATATTCTCACTAGGTTCTTGTTAGTTGATTCTGCCACTCCGTTTCCCTGTGGATAATAATTTGTAGAGTACCTAATTATGATTCCTTTGTCTAAAGCAAGCTCCGTCAATAGGGTGGAAGAAAAGTAAGTTGCATTATCAAAAACTAGGACATAAGGGAAACCAAACCTTGTGATCAACTGTTGTTCTATGAATTGGATTACCACCTTCTCGTTTACATGAATAAGAGGGATGGCCTCTGCCCATTTCATGAAATAATCGGTGGTAGTTAGTATGTACTTATGTTGTTTTGAAGAACTTGGTGTAATTTCCCCTATGATATCTAACCCCCATTTTTCAAAAGGCCTAGAAACAGTTACCGGTTGGAGTGGAACTGTTGCTCTCTTTTCCCTCCCAACGCTTACTTGGCACGTCTTACAGTTTCTAGTGTAAGTGTGAGCGTCCTTGAATAAAGTGGGCCAATAATAACCAGCTCTCAATATCTTATGAGCGATGGTGTTTCCTACAAAATTTCCACCGAGAGGGCCATCATGGAGTTCCTTCAGAACTTTGTCTGCATCTTCATGTTTGAGACATCTTAAAAGTACCATGTCATGATTAACCCGGAAGAGTATCGAATTTATGAGGCGATATTGTGTGAATTTTAACCTGAGAGCTCTCCTTTCCCTAGGGTTGAGATTTTTTGGACAAGTCCCATGGTGTAGGAGATAATTCAATTTCTTTTACCAAGACTCTTGTCCTGGGGAAATGTATGAAAATTCACTGCACCATAATTCCATTTCATTCTCCCATCCATAGTCTTCATTTACTTGGTCTTGAGCCTCAGATGCTAATTTTCAAATCCTTTGCCTTTAACTAGTTTGGAAGGATTTATATCTAGATTGAATTCTTGGACTACTGCCATACAATTTCCTCTTCTTTCGCCCATCTCCTGTTGAGTGAATAGGGATCGGACCGCATGGTGAGGCATGATTACTTTGGTATGGTTCTTGAGGATGTAGGACCTAAAGTGTTTCACTACTTTATAAACTGCATAATCTTGTTTATCTACAACAGGATAATTTAGTTTGGCTCTTTGGAGGTTAGTGCTCATGAACGACACCAGGGCCTCGTTGTTTTCATTGTCCTTCTGAGTCAATACTGCGGCTAACAATTGGTCGGAGGTGAAAGTATAGAGGAAGAAATCTCTATTAAAATCGGGGCTTCTCAGCATCGGAGCCTGAGATATCACAATTTTAATATTGTTGAAAGCATCCTTTCTTTCATCGTCCCACTTAAATTCAACATCTTTTCGGATGATTTTTTGTAATGGTCTGACAGTCTCGACACAATCGGGTGTGAATTTCCTTACAAAATCGATTTTCCCGAAGAAGGATTGCATTGTCTTTTTTTGTGAGGTAACGGGAGCTGAGTTATAGCTTTGAATCAATCAGGGTCTATGCGAATGCCTACTTTGGATATAATATGACCTAATAGCTTTCCTTCCTCCACACCAAAGATAGTTTTCTTAAGGTTTAAAGATATATTGTATTTTCTACACCTTTAGAAAATATGGGTTAATTGTTGGATGTGCTCCTCTCTGTTCTTTGAATACACAGTTACGTTGTCCATATACACTACCACACACTTGTTGATCAACCCTCGAAATGCTACGTCCATTGCCCTTTGGAAGGTTACCCTTGCGTTGATTAACCCAAAGGGCATGCATTTGTAAGATAAAGTTCCCCACTTGGTTCATAAGGTAGTTTTCAAACGGTCTTCCTCTGAGACCAAAACCTAGTTGCAACCTGAGAAACCATATAGTAGAGAGAAAATCTTAGAGCCAGACACGGTCTGCAAGAGTTGCTCCATCGGTGGGACTGGGTAGTTTTCCTTTTCTGAAGCTCTATTAAGGTTCCTAAAATCTATGCATAAGCGGATTTCTCCCGACTTTTTCCTCACAAGAACCAAATTTTCTACCCACACAGAATGCCTAACCTGAAAGATAATTTTGGCATCTAAAAGTTTCTTCAACTCCTGACACATGAGAGGTTCCAGGGATGGGTGATACTTTCGAAGCTTCTGTTGGAAGGGTTTCACTTCGGGTTTTAACAGGATAGTGTGTTGAATGATGCAGGTATCGTAAGTTTTCATATCTCAGTAGGACCATGCAAAGACATCTTGGTATTTTCTGAACAGTTTGAGATAAGCCTTCCTTTCCTCTTTAGATATAGTATTTTCTAGATTTATATTCTTTGGGTTTTCCAGGGTTCCAAGATTTATAGTCTCATGCATGGGACAAGAACTACCGGTCTTCGCTTTTTTGGGCCCCTTAAATCGTTCTTTTAGATCAAAAAGACCTTCCAAATTAGCTATCCCTTTCGGGATTGTGTGAGACTTCAATTTGTCAGTTGGTTGACCTGTCTGAGAATCAGTTTCTGTTGATTGATCCTGGGATACTTCATCGTCAATAGCTAAGTCTTTGAAATTATCTTGGTTTGTCAGAAAGTTTATGATCTGTTCATCCCCTTCAAAGACCTTCCAATTAGAAATGTTGTTGGGTACTGAGTGTTTATATAATAGTTCTACAATGAACCGAGAAGCTTCATAATCCTCTAGAGGTGATATCCTTGAGGCGGAGGTAGCTAGAGAATCGACAAGAATGTTCTTCGCTCTGGGAATTTCTGTAATGTTGAAAGATTCAGAATGCTCTATTAGCCTATGCACTTCCTGTTGGTAATTATTTAGGTGTGGATAAGTGCAATGTATAGTATTCCGTATCTATCTGACAATGATTTTCGAGTCTCCACAAACCTTTAATCTTAATATGTTTAAGTCCACAACTTTCTTTAGACCCTGTACTAAAGCTTCATACTCGACAATGTTATTTGTGCATTTGAGCTCTAGTCTACAAGACAGGAAATGTCATTTACCTTAAGGATCAATGAGAATACACCCTGCCCCTGACCCTTCTTGTGATTTAGATCCATCAAAATATAGGGTCCACATTTGTTGGAAACATGCATCGACTTCTCCTTCCCTATTACCTTCCTCTTTTCCTCCTTCTATTTCTGTGATTTCTAACTCAGGTTCTTGGCAAAAGAGGGTTTCTTTCGCCGCAGTCGAAAACTTCTCCTGAAAAATCATTTCAGAGTTCTGAGTGAGAGGGACATCAGATGAGAGAGGGGAGAAGTTCCCGAAGTAGGAATCGCAGGAATAATTTCCTAGCAAAGGGAAATCTTTCGATGAGGATTCGTTAAGGGTTTCTAAGTTAGTGACAATGTGTTTCAGATACCTTTCCCTATCAATTATGATCATATTTTTGTATCCCTTCAACGATAGCCAAAGGTGTGCCCAATCTGTACTAAAGTATCTATTTAAGTTCTCGGACCAATCTCGGCTTAGTAGTAACCCATATGCTTCTGGGATATCTACTACAATGATGTCAATCACTTGCACAAAATTAGGATGTGTTTCTATTCTGATCATTACATCTTTGAGTTCTCCCATGACTTTGACTTGGGTTCTGTCTAGTTGTATTACATGTTTATCACTTTTGAGAGGAACGACATTTAATTTTTTGCAAATAGACAAAGGCATAACATTGGAATATGCTCCTGAATCGACCAGACAATTTTGGAGGTTCCTGTTGAAAACTTCAAACGTTAAAAGGAACGATGGGACAAAATGTTTTCCCTTCTTATATTCCAAGCAGACGTTTACCGTTGATTTATTCACTAGATTTGCGGGGGTTAAATTCCTTTCTTGATTACTGCTTGTTGTATGGTTTTATACTGATTTCAAAGCTTGTAGCAGGAAGTCTTTTTACTGAGGGATTCTACATATGTCCATGACTGAAATGTTATTCTTAAATTTCTTCAAATATTCAACTACGTTGTAATCTAGCTTGGGAGTTTCTCGGGTATGGATGCTTATAGGGCTCTTATGGGAAGAAAAAGATGTTTTCGGGTGATTGGGAGTTGATCTTCCTCCCGAGGCCGGAGTAGTGGTAAGGTCCTTTGAGCCGGGTTGGCTTTTACTTCGTATTTGCACCACAGAGACCACTGTAGGTGGTTATTGAGGCTCAAATAAGTCGTCGGAAGGCATGATTAGGTCAGGGTCCCATATCAACATGGTTGTATCTTCTGGTGGATCAATCTCTTCCTGATCAATGAAATTCATAACTGAACCGCTTGGTTGTTCGCTCAGGGAGACTTCGTCTAGAAACCGATTGGCCATCAAACTCATGGCATTCATCCATTGAGGTCAGTCTCTTTCAGAGTGGTTCTCTTGGTCATAGGTACAGAAAGAATCAGATGCTACATTTCCCAGATCGATATTTAGGTTAGCTAGGGAGGTCCAATTGCTTTGAACGACGAGTTTCTTTTAAAGAAAGTCTTATAGGGTCGTTGGCCTTGGTTTCCTTCCCCTTCACTTCTTTTAATGTATATGATTTCATTTGATAACTTATTAACCATGCGTTGTATATCTTCTATGTCTCCATTACCCTTTTCAG
Source organism: Picea engelmannii (assembly GCA_009831015.1). NCBI lineage: Eukaryota > Viridiplantae > Streptophyta > Pinopsida > Pinales > Pinaceae > Picea > Picea engelmannii. The sequence continues at coordinate 74,646 of ML810463.1, forward strand.
GAGCTTGTTATGCTTGTTTCCCTAGGGGTCTAGTGAGAAATAGCCCTCTCCGGGGAGGGTGTATGATCTTCTTTCTTAACTAAGGAAACCTAGCTCTCTTTGCATCCTTTCATTTGGAATTCAATAGTTTTGGCTTCTTCAAAATTCTTAGCTAGGGTTTGTTTGGCAGCCCTCTTCACAAACATGGAAATAGAAGCTGGGAGGGCATCATTGTATACTTCGATATGCAACTCCTGAGTAGGCTTAGCTTCAGGCTGGAATTTGTTTAGGATGGTGGTGAATATTTGGTTAAAATCTTTGACCCTTTCCTTCAAACTCATGGTGGCGAAGAACAACTCAACCATCAGAGCTCCCATAGTAGTCTCCTCTACAGATTTATCTAAAAAATCATTTTTGAACTTCGTTCAGCTAGTTATAGATCCTACAGGCAGATTAAAATGCCACGTGGAAGATGAATTCTCAAACGTATAAGTGAATAGCATTCATACTACGTCTTCATATTGGACATTCATAAGTTTGATCGCTAGGATGAATTTATTGATATGATCTTCAGGCAATCCTGAGGTCTCGGTGTCGAATTTCGGGAGTAATTTCTTTGGATGTCGGGAAATATTATGTACTCATCCTAGGATGGCTAAAGCATCTCTGGCCAACCAAGGTTGATTATTCTGAGGTGGGTTTCCCCTTTCTTCTTCGTAGTCATTATTGTCTTCCATATCTTCGGATTCTGAGTTAGACTCCTTCTCTTCTGAAAAATTGTCTGGTTCAGAGATGTCATCGACTGGCGTTTCTAGGATTAGATTTAGAAGGTGTTCGATTTCAGTGATCGCAAAATCTATCATGTCTTCTACTGTGCACAAAAAAACCTGGTCGAGGGTTTCGACCACTGGTCTACTTATTTTTTGTCTTCGAGGCAGTATCAGAGCTAAGGACAACGCACCGATCTGTCAGGCGTATGCTCTTTTGATTCTTCTAAATTGATTTAAATCCTCATGAGGAAGAGCGTAAGGTATATCAGGGAATGAGCATTCTCCCTCGAGCTGGGGCAAGTCACTCATTTTAGGAGTGCTCAATGTGTGCGGGTTTTCTTGGGAATGACTAGCCATGCATGTGGGTTGTTTTGAATCTACATGCTGTTTGAAATATTATGTGGAATATGAATTTATCCATTCATTCTTTAGGCCCTCCTTCTAGCGCCAATTCTGTTGATGTGTCCTATATCCATTTAGTTCAAAAATAGGAACCAAATCCACCACCGATGACCAATTAGACTCTGCAGTGTTTAATAGTGGAACGGTTCTCAAGATCTTGCAATCCGACCAATTAATCGATGGGATTTACGTTTTCTTGTGAAGGCCTCTCCTTCAGTTTTTAATTTCTCTTTTTATATTTTCTCTTAGGTGGGAACAATATAAGACGATATCCAGTATAAACCAACTAGGTAACAAAACAGGAATAAGTTTAACTACTGGAGAAGAGGCCAAGCTTGGGATAACCTGCAACTCAAGCATGCAAACAACAATCCTATACCACATGCCTAGTACTAATACATTAACCATGTGAGTATCCAATTACTGACTGAGATAAAAATCATCAAAAAGAAAACAATTATGCGATAAATAATGGCAAAAAAAATAATTCACTTAACTCTAATCATCCATCACATAATAACACAATGATTTATTTTCATCATTTACAGAAAAGAACTGTAAAAACATTGCATCAGATAAATTATCAATAGATTTAATATATCTTACTTGTCACAACATACATTCATGAGATAAGATAGGAAATAGTTCTTCTCCATGTCCACTCATTCATGCATTTGATGAAAAAATAAACTTGTCTCTGGTCCAAAAGGACTTCTCAATTCAATGTAGCTCGAAAATAGTTCTTAACAAAAATAGAAATGAGAGTTTCTTGCAACAACCATCGACCCTTGACTAATCGGTCAATGCTCTTATTTATAACATAAAATTAACTAAAAATAATGGCTAAAGTGAAAATGAGTAAAAAAAAATTCACCATGTGGCATTAGCTCCTAACAGTTTTCTAACAGTCATCTCAAAATATCACTTAAAAGGGTGACTCTTCTCATACTCCGATAAAACTGACGAACAACTCCTCGCAGATGTTGGTGTATGGGAATTTGTGTTGTTCCATCAAGGCCACGTAAATCTCTCTTATCTCTATCGCATGTGCCTGATACTTCACCAGAATGGTACTTAACTGGTGCAGCATAGCCCGAGCTTTGATCAGGTGTTCCATAAATTGTCGTACCTAACCTGGCACTGTGTCCATCACCTTTGCCAGTTTTTTGTCCCATGATGCATCTTACTTGGTGTGCGATTTGACTATGTCGCGTAAGTCGACAAAGTCTTTGGGCATACCAAATTTGGGGAGTCTGATATCTTTTATTTCCTTGTTGATTTTGACCTGGTTTCTCGCACGCTCGACCTACTTTTCTAAACCTCCCGATGAGATTCCCACACCAGATTTGTTGAACACTTGGAGGAATATTTCCTGAAATCAAAACATAACTCCTTTAGAGACGACGTATAAAGCAACACTGGGTCAAATATGTGTTAAAATGTAAGAACGAAAAATTCAGACTGGTACATACCTGTAAAACTGGCTAAACCTGGTTATTTGATACTTACGAGATCTCTGCAACTTTTGAATTGCTTGCTTCGCTCCTGTAGCGCCGCCATTTTTATTTTGTCAGGATGAGTCTTAGTCGAGTTACGTCCATGTGCCACAACATGAAATATTGGGTACGAAATAATCATAAGATTCAAAGTTACTCCAATGGTCGGTTGGCCCTTGGAGTCAGGAAAGGATGCCAGAGTCAATCATGTGTTAAAAGTACGAGTATGTTTCAAATGAGTTTGGTCCTGTCATAAGGGAAGTTGTTATGGGATTTAGGTCGAGGCCATTTGTCTAAACATATGTCACGTCAGTAAGTGCATCGACTATAATCAGCTCATCATGAAGGCTTGAAAGATAAGAAATCACGACGCTTGTATCACATATGCTCTGCAACTCTTAACGGTTGTACCTTGTACGCCTGAGAATGTACTCGTCACGCGGATGTGCCACATAAAATATTTAGTTCTCTTCAGAACATCCAGTTTCCATGAATTCATTTTTCCCCAACATGTTCCCACCCACTGCACGTTCGGTTATAAATTCTGGGTGTTCTGCATGCATTTTTCTCATCATCCAAGTTTACGCATTATTGGTAGTTCGTCTCATGAGCTCAAATCAATCAAGATTTCTGCCTCAGGCCCTCACCAAATTCCTCGCATATAATAGATATGTGTTGTACCATGGGAACCTCTCACCACATAATAAAGGACATGTGAAGCAACAAACGTGCCAGGATTAAGCCCCAAGGATACTGGGATTCGTTCTTACTTGCGATGGACACCCCCGAGGTTTCAAAGGGGAATTCCCATCTGTGTGCGGGAACGATGATATCACACCTCGCGAGGGATGATGTGGAAGAAGTCGTATCAGAGGGAAGGGCACTGGAAGACATGTCTCCCTTACCGCGGATACCCCGGAAAAGGGGTAGGCCAAGGAAGAACAAGGAAACTGGGGAAACCCAAGTCTTAAGTGAGCCGCGCACGAGATCTATTGTCGAGGAGTTACTTATGCATGCTATTCGACTGGATCCTGTCGAAGGCACTTTTCAGGAAAGAATAAGTAGGAAAAGGAGGGAAGATGTCAAGGGTTGACTTAGCAGTTGGAACAGGAACAAATCTCGCTTACCAAACTCTATCAAGAAAACAAAGAATTAAGATGAAAGTTGGCGAAAAAAACCCTTGATGTGTCAGTATTGCAAGGCCACGAAGGGAACGTGGAGTGGCTCAAAAGGAAGCTCTGGGAAGTGTAGGATACAATCGTGCAGTTGAGCGAAGCACAAAGGGCGTCGGAAGAAAAGAAGATCTGTTTCCTAGATTCTAGGGATAGTAACTAGAGAGTGGGGCCGCCATGAGATGCCTTTACCTATAAATTTCAAGTTTTCAAGGAAACCCATATTGGTTGGCCAAATAGTGTTGAGAATCTATGTTTTATGTAATTTGAGCTCTGTCAAAATTTAATGTAAAATTCATGAAACATTGATGAAAGGTTTCTAGTTATAGTGGTTGAATGTATCATTTCCTTTTTTGTATATGAATTTCCTGTGTGCTTTGTCCATATCTTTTCCTGTCTGACTTGGAACGTACTTTTCGAGCCTAACATTCACTGCACACCACCCCCTTGTTTTTTTCATTAAGATAAACTATATTTCCTCCAAGTTAGCCCATAATTCATACTCGGTGGTGTTGTTGTGGCACAACTATTTTTGGACACATGACATCGCATACCGGTGACTTGGCTTGCGGGTAATGGTTGGGCTCGGGACTTTATTTAAGTTATGCACTCTAAACTAAATCTGGGATCGCCGATGCCGCAAAGGGGTTGGGGATCAATGATCGGGGGAAAACCTATCGCGTAGTTTCCTTTGGGTTAGCATCCTCAAAACTCCTGATGCCGAAAACGTTTCTGAAGTCGTCAATCAGAGGAAAAATTTAGCGAGGTCTAGATGTTCATCGCGATTTGATCTTCTCTGATTTTGCTAAGCGTGTCGGGTATCAGCTCTCGATGGTATTGTTTCTTTATTTGTTAATTGTTTACCCTTTTTGCCTTTGGACGATGTTGAAGGGGATCGGTTTTTGGAGATATCATTGTGTGATGCTTGTCGCAAAAGAACAATCCCTTCTACCAACGTCGATGAAAATCGGTGCTCGATGACCTTGGTTCCTTTGAATGCTCCCCTTTCATCCTTTACTTCCTTCTGATGCTGAATCTTTGAACGTGTCGGGGGAATAAAAAACTTGGTTGTTGATTCTTTATTTCAATGTTAAGTCTTTTAAGTTATGGGTTTACACATGTTCAAGAAAAATTTAAATACTTAAATGAGAAACAAAATGATAATCAAAGGCAACATTTATTATCATGAAGTCGAATTAGGCAATGCAAAAGATCAAGTGGTACACAAAAAGTGAAATCTGACATAGGGTTTTTAGGGTGTGTTGAGTGCTCAACACCTCCTATGGGACACACCACTTAGAGGTGTTGTTTTTTTGAGTTATCACACCGACCCTTGGGCGTATGATTTGTTGGTGGTGCACTGATTAATTTAAAATATTTTTTTGCAAAAATAAAATTATTTTGGATTTTTTAAATACATGTCATTTATATATGTATTTCTTTTATAATTTCAATTTCTTTTATCTTTATTTATGTTCCTAACAATATTTGTATGTGAATCAAATATGTTGACGATGAGAGGATGAGGAGGTGGGGTGACGACAGGTTGAGACATATGCATTTGTGCATGACTGGGAGGCCAGGGAGAGGGATAGGGAGTTGTACCCTTGCCCTCTTTCGCAACATACACATGACCTTTTGATGGATATTGGACTCTTGAAGTTTTATTAGGAGGGTACATTCCTTAGGGGGAACTCTACATTGTTCAGGGTCAATCTCGATCTATGATATCATCCCATGGAGGAGGATGTCTATTTCATCATTGGGATGTCTAGGAGGCGGGTGTATTTTCCCCATTTCCTTGCACTACCACCCGATGTTGCAGGAGAGACCCAACTAGCATATGTGAAAAGATATGTCAATCTGTGTATTATTTCAGCTTCAGAGTTCCAGGTTTGTGGTGGTAAGCTGCGGATAGGTGCATTTTAGAGAGAGGAAGTTAGGTGCATGTGTCATATGCTCTCGTCACTGTAACAATATAGCTCTGATGGGAAGTGAATTAGTTTCTCTATGTTGTATTATGTATATAGTTTATTGTAGGAGACCCGATTGATTAAGTCGACGAATGTGTTGGGCCATGGAATTGTCATCCTTTTTACATCATCTTTCCCTATTTTTAATCCCTTCTTGTTTACCCATAACCTTGTATTAATGCTTATTAATCATTTTTAATGCTTATATGCGAGATTTAGAACCAAGGCGTTTTCCATTACATTTCCTTAAGATTTCATATGAATTATGGTTAAATATTAAATAGGTAACATATTATGCACTTATCTTTGAAAAGGTGGTTTAGTTTGTTGTTGCAGAATCAATTGCCACTTGTTGTTACTCCTGCTATTACTCATGTTGTTACTCAAAGCCACTTGTTGCAATGCTTATAACTAAATATCCATGAAGTGGTCCTTGATATTTTTTATATAATGCATTATTAAGCCAATATAAGCCTATCCACAAAATATCTCAAAAACCCAAATCATACTTTTTGAGAAATCGACATTTTACAAGTTGCTATTACTTGTGATGTCACAGTTGTTGTTACTTTGTGGGACAATTTTTTAATCCACAAAAATCCATCTTCAACCATCAAGATATTCCATGGATTTGGATTAGAAACATTCATCTTAGATGAGAAGAGAATATTGGAACCATCGATGAGATTAGTTTTATTAGTTTTGGATTATTAGCAAAGATCTTGTAATTATTTATTAGTTGATTTTAGTTTCTACTTATCAGTAAATTGTTTTAACCACAAGAGAAACTTGTGGATCTGCATTTATTGTTTGTTATTTTATTTTTTATACAAACTCATATATAAAATAGAGTGCCTTCTTCATTCTTGGGGGGGACTCTTGGAGCAACTATCCATACTATGATGGAATAAATCATATTTCTTTGAGATCTTGTGTTAATGTAGATTATAGCTTGAGATTTCATAGTATGTGTAATTGTTGCATTTTCAATTCTTTCATTTCCTTTGAGAATATTATGAGTTTCAATTAATTTTTGTATGCATTATATTGGTGGAAACTCTTTTTTTTATGACTGCATGGCGATTGGGGAATAAATATTTTAGTACAATTTATTTATTTATGCAAGTGTGTGAAAATTTCCTTTCTGTCAAATAGATAAAATTCACTTTCTTCAATCCTGTAAGAGTGATTTAGAATAAATATTCTTTTGTGTTGTTTGCTTCTATCGAATCCCCGCAGGTGATTGAGAGCAGGGGACTGGCATAATCCATCATTTATTGATCCTCGTAGGTGGTTTGGAGAAAGCAGCTGAGCAACCCACCGCTTTCTTGAGTGATTTACTTTCCTATCAGTATTCTTTCATTTATGCAAGAGTGGTGTGCTTTATTTCCTATAAGTTAATTTTTTCCTTTTTTCCAGTCTATTGCCAATAGATAGATAGACCCTCCTGATATGTCAAGGAGTATGTAAAATAGAGTAGATTGCTTCACTAATCAACACTTATTCTGTGGTGTGATTTACTTTCCCGGAGTGTGTTAATCTTTTCGGCCCCATGCTGTGTGGATCACTTTTCATGTTTAGAGTTTTTTGATTTACATTACTGCAACACATTTTAGATAACCAATGTTAGAAGGGAAATTGTATCCTGCGTAGACTTTGCATCATAAATTTGAAATAAACAGATGCACCCTGGATTGATAATTAATGGTTTGGAATTTGATTGGTTTTATAAGAAATTAATTTATGCAACATGATGTTTTTTTGAGATAGTTTTGTCGTACAATAGATCATTGTCACTCTGTTTTTTCTGGTACAATATTCTTCCCATTCACATCTAAGTTGTATACACTTTTTTTTGACATGGTTCATGCCGCTCGACTAGTAGTACCCTGCTTTCTTTCTAGGCCTATGTTTGATGCGTGTATGTGCATGTTAGGGTAGTTGATTCCCAAGAGGGATTAGTTTGAGTTTCTCATTACTCCATTGAGAAGAGAGGTATTTTATTTATTGTCTAGCAAGGATGATAATGTCCTCGATATTGTATAATACCCGTACGCGGGGATAGATTGGAGAGGATGTCCAAAGATATGATTTACAACAGAGGAGCCACACAATGAGAGAGGTAATATTATCATTATGTTTTGATTAATCTATTTTCATATATTTATGTCTTATTTAATGCACATGTAATTTATTGTAACATTTGTTTTCAATTATCTTATAAGTATTATCTATTGCTTTGCAAATATTAACATATATGCTGGGCGTGTGCCTCCCTAACATGAGGATGAGGTGATGTAAGAGGTAGAGGATGAACTATGTCGTAGAGAATAGAGACCCCACATTCCACACAGGCCATATACGAGAGTCCAACTAAAGGTGGTGGATTAACTATGTTGTGTCATGACTAGTCATGGAGTGGTACCTGTACCCCCTAGAGACATATTACAAGTAGAGGAGCTCTCTACTACATAGAGGAGTTTTCCTCATGACATGATGATATTGATGCATCATACTGTTGGTGTCGTCAACTACATCGATACATTGAGGTTTGGTGCTCATGATCCCACTACATCTAGCTCATTAGGAGTGCCATCTACTAGAAAAATACGATCGCGGAGCAATAAAATAAAACAAATGCGGAAATAAAACATAGACTATACACAATAAAATAGAGACATATATATAAATGGTTCATCAAGTGTGGGATACATCCACCAAAGAAATTTCCAGGTCCTTCCTTTATTATTATCTAGCAATTGAAGGGATACAACATACAACACACCCATTGTAACTTACTCTTCTTTTTCTCACAGTCTCCTCTCTTAGGATACAATATTCGTTATCTCGCACACCACAATACAATTCTCTCATACATAAAAGAGGGTTTCCTTATAGGGAAAAAATCCCTAACATAACTTCTATCCTCAGATCTATGACTTTATAATGAACGGTCTAGATTGACTATGAAATTAAAATATTTTACAAGGAATTTTTTCCCAAAATTTCACTCTTTGGACCCCCCTAGAGATAGATGTGGGGGTACAAGCCTTCCAACACCCCCTCCCATCAAGAAATGGGGTCCAAACACAACTGAAACAAGACCTCTAAAGCAAGACTATAATCAAGCTCCACAACTAACAATCTCCCACTTGGAGATTGATCACAACAAATCCACTACTGTTGTATGTGTTGGAATATTATCCACCTTGGACCTGACAAATTTCTCATCTTCACCTTCATGCTTGAAGGCCAACTAAAACTGAGAAGGAACTCAATTTCTCCTTGGTTACTACCTTTGTTAACATGTCTGTAGGATTCTTGCTAGTATGTATCTTTTCCAACTTCAATTGTCCATCTTCCAAGATGGATAATATGAAATGGTACATGGGTTGTATATGTTTAGTATTAGAATGGAAGGATGAGTTATTTGCAAGATGAATGACACTCTAGTTTTCACAATACAACCTGTTGTTCTCTTGCTTCTTTCCCAATCCCTCCACAAACCTTTGTAACCAAATCATCTCTTTACTAGCCTCTGTAGCATCAACATACTCTACTTCCATTGTTTAAAGTTTAACAACCTTTTGCAGTTTTGAAATCCAACTTCCTATTGTTCCACCTACAGTAAAAACATACTTCATGGTGCTCATCTTGCTATATTTATTACCTACCAGATATGAATCAACATATACCTATAGAACAATGTATGAACCTCCAAAACATAATACATGAGTGGCATTACCTCTCAAATACCTGAGAATCCACTTTACTCCCTCCCAATGTTCTTTAGCTAGATTGTTCATATACCTACTCACAATTCCCACTGCATGTGAAATATCTAGTCTTGTGCATACCATAGCATACATCAAGCTGGCAAGTGATAATGAATAAGGGATATTGGACATGTATTCTATCTACTCTTGTGTCTTGGGACACATTTCCTTGGTTAATTTGAAATGGCTGGCCAAAGGTGTACTAACTAGTTTTTTCTTTCTGCATTCTAAACCTCTCCAGCACCTTCTCTATGTACTCACCTTGAAAAAATGTCAGTTTTTTATTTTTCCCGCCTATTATTATTCTCATACCAAGGATTTTATTTGCAGCACCCAAATCCTTCATCGCAAATGAAATAGATAATTTATTTTTTAGCACATTTATATCTTGCATGTTAGACCCTGCAACAAGCATGCCATCTACATACAATAGCAAGATAATATAGCTTCCATTTTCTATCCTCTAAAAATAAAAAAAGTGATCAGAATGACATCGAATATAACCTTGTTCTTGTTAGGAAATGAGGAACACTTCCACGCTAAACCTAGAATAAGAGACGAAGAAATACTTAATCAAGAAAGTAAATGACAAAGCAAACACACAGTACACAGAGATTTTACCCTGGAAACCCAAACTGGGAAAACCAACATTCCTTGAGTGTTTTCTCTCTTGTTGTCTTATTCATTCATAATAAAAGGTTACATGTCTAACCTTGGTCCACACCTAAGACAAAATCGACATCATTCCCTCTTGCTTTACACAAGAACAACCCTGCAGCCAATACGACTTACATCTAGTACATGACCAACAACCTCTAAAACAATTTCTCTAAATATTGATTAATTATCTTTTACAACATTACAACACACCTTCTTTATAGGATTTACAATAGGAAAAACCATAAAGAAAGGTGCCCAAAAATAGTTACAGATCCATGCATATAATTGGATAAAAATATCATGAATCTCGGGATTTTGTCATAGTCGACTACCAAGTCGAATTACTAGTTGACTACCAGTCGAACTTCATTCGTTTTTCATTTGGTTTCCACACACCCACCTGTTGACCTCTTGTATTTGACCTCTTCGACTTGTTGTCAATATCTTTACAACCTCGAACCACCTCGACCTTCGACTTTGACTTTACCTATTTGAACCACCTCGACCTTTGAATTTGACTTTACCCTGTCGAACCACCTTGACCTTTGACTTCAAATATCAGTCAATCCACCTTGAATTTTTATGAAACCTCCCTCCCCTCCTAGGGTTCTTCGAACTCCCAATCTAGGATATTTCAAAATTATGAGTCAAATCGACTCTTCGGGTTCCTCTTTGAACCCAATCAACTATAAACCAGCCCCTTTTCCTTCTATGTGCAGGTCCTGTCAGACCCACCTGGTTTCTATGGTTATGATTTGACCATTATCAATCTGCTCGTCGATCGATGGATCACAAAAATTGCGGGCCACCAATGTGCTCACCCTTTATGGAAGAACCCTGTCCCCGCAAACTTAAAGTGCTAACCCTACTTCCTTTTGATCACGCCCGTTGATCTCCTGCCTCGATGAGATCAATGACTCCAGTGCATTGCAGACTGTGAATTAGTGTGTTCACTAATTCCGCCTTTGCTCCCCATAATGATTCCCTACCACCGATTTCCCTTCTTAGATCGACGACCCTAATTTACTTTGGGTTTCCGGTCTTAGGGAATCTCAACTTCTCGCACTCTACAAGATCCTTTTGCTAAGCCCCTTCTTCACATGTTCCCTCGGGTTGTGTCCTTATGCAAACACGTGATTGCAGGAGTGGGCAAGAGTGGTTTTAGACCAGCCCACTTTTCACCCCACAATTCACCTTTAGCTACCATGTATCCTTCTCCCAATACAATGGTTCCAATTGTGGCCCACTCAAGGAAAATTAATGTCCGAGCATGTCCTGGCTCTGCAATCTTTTGGGACTGTAAATCTCTTGATCTTGACAGTACTGTCTGAACTAACGGTTCATATCTATCCTTTCCAAATCCATGGACTAGATCTGATCCTCCTTAATCAATGGAGGTGATCTCTTAGTGATTCTAGACTTTGGGGTTTTGAAATCTCAAACCCTGCTTTCTTCCGTACTTCAATCTTCCAGAGTTGACGATCTGTGGACACCTGTCCTCTTGATCAACCACCCTGCTTCTATTTTAGGTGTTTGACCTTTAAACTTAGATCAACAGTCTCGTGACCCTCTTCTCGATCAACGGTCAAGATCTTCTTCAGGTTGTGGACTTCTGAGATCTCAAATCTCAAACTTCACCCTTTGATCTCACGATCACGAATTACGTCGGGCCTTTACCTGGAGCTCACATATTTGTGCCACCTGTCCTCTGGATCTACGATCGAGGATTACTTCAGGTCTTTACCTAGAGTGCATGGATCTACACCACGTCTCCCTTGGTCTGACGTTCAAGAATTACTTCGGGTATTTACCCGAATCTCACAGATATACGGCACGTATCCTCTTAATCTGACGACAATGAATCACTTCGGGACTTTACCTAGAGTCCACAGATTCACGCCATATCTCCTCTTGATCTGATGACTCAGATTCACTTCAGATGATCTAACGCTTGATATTTTCTTCGGACAATCTGACGACTCATATTCATTTCGGTTGATCGGACGACTGAGATTTACTTTGGATTTTCAGCTCTTTGGGCTTTAGAAATATCAACTCTCAAGCTTTTCCTCCTCCTGGACTCATGATATCTGACGGGTCAGATTCACTTCGGTTGATCCGACGCCTGAGATTTACTTCGAATGATATAAGGGCTCATATTTACTTCGGATGATCTGATAGTCTAGATTTGCTTCAGCTCTCCGACTCTTCCCACTTCGAGAGTCTCAAGTATTAAACTTTCCTCCTCCTGAGCTCACGATATCTGACGGCTTAGATTCGCTTGGGTGATATGACGCTTGAATTTTACTTTGACTGATCTAATGGCTCAGATCTGCTTCGGATGATTGAACGATTGAGATTCTATTTCGGATCTCCATCTCTTCGGGCTTCGGAAATATCAATTCTCAACCCTTGATGAATTATCTCTCCTGAGTGTGTGAAGTGCTAAGGCTCATGCACCTTGCTCTAATCAGAAGGTTGTTGATCCTTTGCAATGTGATCCAACAGCCACTATCGCTCCTCCTTCTGAGCTTCTGATTTCTTTTGACTTAGAAGATTTCTTAGTCTTCAAAGGTTTCGACCTTTGTTCCTCCTACGAGTCTGACTCTTGGATCTCAGAAACACTTATGATAAGTGATATCTCTTCTGAGCTTGATCCTTAAAGGATTTTGATTTCCCACACACACCTTGTGTTCTCGGGATTTCGATAACTCATATCGAAGGATTTCTTGAAAATAAATTCTTCTCGCCCTCCTGGCATTCCCCTTACTCGATGCACACCTTGTAGAGCTCTACAGAGTTCTTAGTGACTCTATCTCTCTATGAACTCAACACATAGTTCTTCATGTGAAATCCTTGCACTTCTGCTGATGAAGGTTCAATGGTATCTCTCCTGAGCTTCTCTGAGGTTAACTCACCTATGTCAACGCACTCCTTGCACTCGAAACTCAAAGACGAGAAACAATTGAAACTCATACAATACTTCACTAGTTCATACATTCAGAACATGAATGACATATAAAAACATAACAATAAACACAAATACATAAACACACCATATGGAGGAAAAATTGCTTTCTATTATCTCTGTGTGTCTATACAAATGTTTTACAAAAAAGAAACTGGACTGCAACAGAGTCCCCGTTCTCTCAAGCTCTCCTCCTGAACTATTCTACCTCCTAATTTTCATAATCAAATCTGATACAAGATCTCCTTACAAAAGACGTCTCTATGAGCTTATCCTCTCCACCTAACCTCATCTATTACATTAAAGTTTTATAAATGGCCATCTAGTCTAAATTGAACCTAGAGCCATCAACTTGTCAGCCATTAAAAGCGGCCTTATCTTATGTCTTTTCAGAGATATGGCTTGGTTTTAACTCAATCTTACAACATGTATCCGTATAGGATTATATTTCAAATTTAAAAATGGGAGGGTTAATGCCTCTCCCTCTCTGAAATGAACACTGATGTGCTGGAATGATGGCGTGTTGCTAAGGTGCTGTGATGCTCCTGAATCATACTCCACTACTAGGAAAATCATGAGCTCCTCTTCTCCAGTGTTGAAATCCTCCCGGATCCCAAACTCTTTCTTGGAATTTTCCTCCTGCTCCTCTCCAGCTATGCCACTACTGTTGTTGTTTCTTCTTCTTCTCCTTCTTCCCTGCTGCTATGGTAGGCTCTCTTTTGTTAATATTTCCTTCGCTGACTACTTCTACTGACCTCAACATCGGTCTTCTTATCTCCTCTATCACCTTGTCCAGCTGCTCTAGTGGTTGGCTCTTCTTATGCAGTCTTCTCTGTTGCACTTCCTCCTCAAACACTTCAAAGGGTAGATCATCCTGATCCCCCATATCATCTTCATCTCCTCTTATGGCACTAAGTTTCCACTCTAATGCAGACTCCATTTCTGCAGTCTCATCACTGATTTGTTGCTCGGCTTCCTCCTCTAACAGATTAGCTTATGTCATCTCCTCTTGTGTTGACATATCTCCAACTCCCTCTAGTTGTTCATTTGGATGGTATGCTCCTCCATCTATCTCCAACCTGATCTGATGGATGTGCATTCTTTGCACTATCACCCTTCTCTCTAGGGCTTCAAATTCTTCATACAGATCAACAAAATCCATGCTATCTGCTTCCCCTTCTGCTGCAAGCTCCAGTGCTGCAGTCATCTTTGTTTCATCTTCCTGGCTAAAAGTTTTGAGCCATTCTTCTGAATTATCATCTTCTTTTGTTGGGTTAGACATCAGTGTTTTCTCCATTTCTTCCTCTTTGACAATTTTGACTGGATGTATTTCTTCTTCTGCTGCACTTTCATCATGTGTACTGGCCTCTACTTGGTTGTTTGGTAGGAATGTATTGATCCCTCCAATAATTAGAATTATCCTCTGATCCTCTGCATGGATGGTGAAAGTATTTAACTTCTCATCATCTTCATTCACATGGTCTGCAAATCCATTTGACTCTTCATCTATCAACACTCCTTTCTGACCTAAACCCACTTTTGAACTTCTCGTCTACCCACCTGGAAGTCTATGAGATCAACCGATCCCATCTCATTGCTCACCTGGCAATTTGAACTTTCAACACTGCTCCTCTGGCAGTATATGAGACCTTTCCCTGATCTCTTCCTATTTCCCACTTGGCAACTTGAAAGTACATTTTTTCCCTCCTGACAGTTTATGAGATCTTTGACTGATCTCACCTCCTCCTCATCATTGAGGTGTCTTCCAACTTCTGGTTCATAGATGTAAACCACTTCCTCCTCTGTGTCACTGAGGTGTTTAGCATGCCTCAACCACATTTTCACTTCTTGTTGCTACCTTCTAGCCCACAACCTTTGAACAAGCCATTTTTCCTTCTTGTTCAAAGGACATTCATACCTCCAATGTACCTTTGCCTCCTGTTGCATCCTCAATGTTAGTTGTTCCATCCTTAATCTTATCTCATTGAGCTCCAGATCCATCTCTAGATTTCTTTTCTTCTTGCGGCCTTCTCTTTGACCACGTTCATGGCCTTCAGTAGCCATTTCCACCTTCTACCTGCCCTCTTGGCAAGCCTATGGATCACTCTACCTCTGAGAGCATCTCCATCTTTTATCACAGCTCACCTAGCTATTTAAATTTTTGTTGTTGTGCACATGCAACAACCTTCTCACAAAGCATCAGTACTCTACCTTCTTTTCACCTGTTGTCTACAGGAAAATTTCAACCTCTAATATCATATAAGGTTACCAGATTATATCCTTTCACCTCCTTCTTGTCTGTTGTCTGCAAGAAAAATTTTGTCTTTTCCTCTCTCTATTTTTCCTACAGAAATCAGCTCTGCGCTCTGATACCACCTGGTATCAAAGTATATCCTTTCTTCGCTCTCTTCTATAGAAATAAAAAAATCTGTGCTCTGATACCATCTGATGCAACCCACCTCCCCTCCCAGAATTCTGCGACCTCTCAGTCTAGGATCTTTCAAAATGCTGAGTCGGATCAAATCTTTGGGTTCCTCTTTGAACCTAATCAACTATACACATGCCTCTTTTCCTTCTGTGTGTAGGTCCTGTCAAACCCACCTAGTTTCTATGGTCATGATTTGATCGTTGTGAATCTTCCCGTCGATCAACGGATCACAACAATTGTGGGCCACCAACCTGCTCACCCTTTACGGAAGAACCCTGTCCCCGCAACCTTAAAGTGCTCACCCGATCTCCTTTTGATCGCGCATTTTGATCTCCTACCTCGATGAGATCAACGAATACAGTGAATTGTGGACTATGAATTAGTGTGTTCACTAATTTCTCCTCTGCTCCCCATAATGATTCCCTACCACTGATTTCCCTTCTCAGATCGATGGCCCTAATTTACTTTGGGTTTTTGGTCTTCGGGAATTTCAACTTCTCGCGCTCCGCAAGATCCTTTTTCTAATCCCCTTCTTCACATGTGCCCTCGGGCTGTGTCCTTAAGCAAACACGTGATTTCGATCATGGGAAAAAGTTGTTTTAGACCAACCCGCTTTTCACCCTGCAATTCACCTCCAGCTGCCATGTGTCCTTCTCCCAATACCGTGGTTCCAGTTGTGGTCCGCTCAAGGAAAATTAACGTCTGATCATGTCTTGGCTCCACAATCCTTCAAGACCATCGATCTCCCAATCTTGACAGTACTGTCTGAAATGACGGTTCAGATCTGTCCTTTCCAAATCCACGGGCCAGATCTGCTCCTCCTGAATCAACGAAGGTGATCTCTCCGCAATTTCAGACTTCATTGTTTTGAAATATCAAAGCCTTCTTTCTTCCATACTTCAATCTTCAGGAGTTGATGATCTGCAGACACTTGTCCTCTCGATCAATAACCTTTCTTATATTTTGGGTGTTTGACCTTTCAACTTAGATCAACGGTCCTGTAAACCTCTTCTCGATCAACGGTCGAGATCTTCTTCAGGTTTCGGACTTCTAAGATCTCAAATCTCAAACTTCACTGTAATATCCCTCGGTCAAACCCAAATGTAAACATAATCCAAGTATATTAAGCTAGTGAGTTGTTTAGACATCATTTTTGTAATACGCCTTTCATGGTATGGTGCGTGCATATACTGCACAATAAAGTAATGTAATGTGCACATTTCTGGATACTGCACGCAGTAACTAAAGTGCGCGCAACCTTAAAGACAAAGGATACAACGCACACTAACTAAAGAGTGCGCAATCTTGAGGTCAGCAGATACTGTGCGCAGTAACTAAATTGCGGGCAATATTAAGGTCAGTGAACCTTTACGTATATGATAGGCGTTATAGGTTGGTGAGCCAATATTATAAGTTGGAATGCTTATGTTTTGGAATTAGGCCAGAGTGCCTAGATGTTAAAGGCCAGTGCGCCTATTTTGTATATGTTTCATGATTAATATAAAATACATCGCTACACGCAGACCGACCATGATAAGAGAGAAGGGGGACTAGATTCCAACCAAATAGGGAAAGGGAGGGCCTAAAGTTAACAACAGGGCTAAGCTAGAGAGATTGAAGCCAAAAAGAAATATTATATTAATATTTCTTAAAAACATAAAGTATGAATAATTAATTTATCCTAAGTCCTAAAGTAGGGGACAAGTGTATCAAAACAGCTTCCAACATGACAAGTGTCAATTTGGAGACATGCATACTTATTGCCAAGACTTATTTCCTTTGGGGGGGCAACCATTGTGGGGGGAAGAAAAATGTAGAGCATTTTTCCTTCCACCAGAGAACCAGTATCCGGGATACATTCTGTCAGTTCTTGAGCTACCTTGTATTTTCCTACCACTGTACCCAGACCAAATTGATAACCATTCCTCTTGGTGAACCTATCATCTTGGGAGCGGGATTGAAGAGGCGAGTTGTCAGGCCCGTGAGCAATTCTCAGAGTGAGAGAATTTATGAGGATTGATTTCATGAAGGTGCTAAACTGCGGATACAATGCTCTGAGACTTCTAGTCCGGCCTATTGCTGAAGCCATGGAAGGGAAGTGGGGTAGTCGAAGGACTGTTGAGCAGAGAAGGGGCACACTTCCTTGGGTGGGATAAGCACGTGGGGAAGGAGAGGTTTTAGGCTGTGGTTGAGTGACCACCTGAGAGGGAGTCTTTCCGGTTGACCGTGAACCTATAGCCTGGTTAGGAATCCCTTTCCCGGGTGGAGTCTAGTCCCAGCTCGGGGGTGACTCACTATTGAGAGTGATGAACAGTGTATTCTAATGCTGGGAGGTTCGTGGATGGTCTGCATGCAGTTGGTGATATTCTTACTAAGATAAGTACTATTTATGTGATTAATTTATATGTTGCATTGTCATTTATGCATTATTTTATTGTTTTTATTGTTGTGTGAGCATAATTGTCCGTATGTTTAAGGGTATACCCCTGTATATGATGCATGTCTGTGTTTACTGTTAATTCAGTTTGAAATCATATATATTTATAGAATGGAACTGTTTGTTCATGCTTTGTATGAAAGGCTTCCGCTAGAGCGTTGTATGCATATGTATAATTGCATGCAATCAATATATATGTATGTCTGTGGGTGTATATACGTATATAAAAGAGAAAAAAATTATGTGACACAACTCAGTTGAATACTGGGTGCATTACAATATAATGTTAGAACTAAGTTAAGTATCTGAGTAGTGGCATCCCCCCCACCCTATTGGTGGTCGGGGGTATGCTACAGTATGGTATCAGAGCCTCAGTTTTCAACACTAAGGCTGAATGGGCCAAACCAGTCAAATGGAGATGAGATTACAGTATGGTATCGATTACAGTATGGTATACAATATATTTCATTTATGGAAAATTGAGCCACAATGTGAAAGAATAATATGTAAGGATGGGTGCGCTAAATTTAGCATAGCGTGGAGTGCATACACATAGTAAAGGTGCACGTGGTGTGCACAGTATGGTAAGGCACAATGAAGTTGGGTTGGTGTGCACATAGTAGAAGTATGAGTTGTATCGCTACAGTGTAGGCAAGGGTGCGTGCAGGCAGTGGTGCGCGGTAGCGACAGAGTATTTGATGGGGCATTCAGATTATTGTGCACGGTAAGTCACATTGAACTTTAGCAGAGTGCAATGCATAGAGCGAAATGCATGTGGAATATCCGAGTGCAATGCAGAAACAATGCGCAGTGGATATTGGCGTGCAACGCAAAAGTAGTGTGCGCAAGTTATTGGCGCAATGAAGAGGAAATGTATAGCTGATAAAGTTGAACAGGCTGAATTTTATGCGCGCAAAATCATCTGAAAAGCTAATTAAGATGATGAGCCTAAGTTTAAATAGGAAATTTACATAGTATTCAAAGAAAGTGGAATACACAATTGCATTGAAGTATTATTTAAGATAAGTCAAGCAAGTGAGATGAATTCTGGGTTTTATTCAAACAGTTGAAGGTGAAATATAAGTTACCAGGAGGCACATAATATTAAAGGAAACAAGATTTATATCATCATCGGTGGGATCTTGTGATAAGAAGTACAAAATCTGCTTCTGTGCTTATATATTCATTTAAAATCCAAAAATTACAAAAGGGGATGATTCAAAATAACAGTTTCCCTATTTAAAGAGACCGTACAAGAACATGTCTACCATCTCTAGAGCTTCCTTACCTTTGCTGTCATCTGTCCAAAAATCCATGAAATATACTCAATTTTAATTGAGGGCTCATTTCAACTTAGCTAGCTCCTCCTTTAAAGAATATAGCCAGACCGGTTGATTCTCGCCAACACTCTCAGTTGTTTCAGCGACAGGTTCCTTCTTCTATTGCATGCTTCGTTTCTTCTTAGAAGCTGGTCTGTTGATAACTAGGTCTCTCATGATTGGATTTAGTGTGATTTCCAATCTCGAATTAGTAACAGGTATTGTGTGAAATTTAGTTGCCAGTATCTGCGTGACTACCTTTTCCTTCATACTCGTAGGAAAATTTAGCATGTTGTCCGAATAACCAGTCTCATTGGATTTAACTGGGTCCATATACCTCAGTTCTGTGGACACTGAAATAATTTTGCAGAAATGAGAAATTCGAACCAGTTTGGAGACTTCTCGCTGATGAATAAGATGATGCTTCCATACCCAAGAGTTGGGAATTATAGAGCCTCAATCATGAATCCCTGACAGATTTGCGCACAAGTACAATGTGTTACCATGCTTGGCTAATCCATTTCAAATGATTAAAATTTTTGAGTTCGTTACATGGCGGCATTCACCTAACTTGAAATGGCTATGATGTACGAGCGAATGAGACAAGGTGATCTGACTAACCGTCACCCATCCCATGAATGGTGGATTTGACATTTTGAAGCACGTGACATCGAAGCTTATGCAAAAGTGGTTTCGGCAAACCAACTTTCGATGATGAATCTCTGCGCGATGATGTAGTTCTTTCTAAGTTCTCAAAACTTGGGTCTTGTCTAAGAATTGTCATGGTGGAAACACCAAGAAATCAGAAAGGATAGTTCTGATATATTTATTGAGCCGAAATAGTTCATATTTCTCGTGGATTGTTGACTTAGTTAACCTAATAAGTTTTAATGATTGCACGTTTTGCTGAATTAACAACAACTAGATCATATTAGATCAAGTACCGAATCCATAGGAATGGAAGAGACACAGGGAAATTTTAGTCAACAAGATGAGAGCAGAGGAATGAATATCCATCTAGAAATTGAAGGAACCAACTCCAATGGACATGGAGAGGAAAGGAATGAAAACTTGAATATGGTGGAGACCATTAAAATTTTTCCAAAGGATGTCCAAAGCCATAAAGCTAATAATGAAAGGCTAATGAGAGCCAAAGAACAACAGGATGACTTCAACATGAATTTATTGCAAAATCTGAACAGAATAGAAAAGAAACTGGAAAAAGAAAGTGACTCAAGAAAGTCTGGAAGTCACAAACCTTCGGATGAGAAAAATAAATCAAGAAATGTTAGAAGACACCACCATCACTCCCCGAAGCATTCCAATAAAAGATCAGGTAGCAACACAAGTCCATTCCCTGGAAACAACATAAGAGGTCTGGGGTGGATGAGCTACGAGGAGAAATGAACAAAATCAAACCTCTTACATTTGATGGTGAGAAAAAGAAGGATGAAGATGCAGAAACATGGTTGTTTGGCATGAGAAAGTATTTCCAATTACATAATTATTCTTCTCATGCAGAGGATAGAATTGCCATCTATCAACTCAAAGGAAAGGCATCCATGTGGTGGGATCAACTTGTGCAGGTACAACACATTAAAGAGAAGAGCATTACTTGGAGGGAATTTAAGAAGTATTTTGAGAAGAAATACTTGACTAAGAGATATTATGACAAGAAAATGAAAGAGTTATTTGAACTCAAACTTGGAAGCATGACCGTAGATGAATATGAAAGAAGATTCCTAGAATTGTTGAAGTATATCTTCTTCATCAAGGATGAGACCGTTAAAATTCAAAGGTATTTGAGTGGATTGCCAACATTCATCAGTGAAAAAATATAGTATGATGATCCAAGACATTGGAAGAGACCATAAGGTGAGCTAAATGTCTATATGATCAATAGAAAACAAAGCCAGCTTTCCAAAAATCTTGGGAAGATAAAAAGGAGTTCAAGGTGGATCAGAGAAAGAAAGGATTTAAACCATCATTCTTCATAAATAGTCCACAGGGACCACCAACTTCTAAAGAACCCAAAATGATAGAGGCAAAAGGCCAAAGGCAAAGACAACCACCTATTCAATGTTGGGGTTGTAGAGGAGATCATATATTCAGAGATTGTCCTCACAGAGGTGAAAAAGGAAGGATTGTTTATAATGTACATCAAGATGAAATAGTGGAGGACATGGGTAGAAATGTGCCAAGGATCTATGTAGCCCTGGATAACAAGCAAGAAGAATATCAGTCACACATGATTGAAGTGGAAGGTATGATTAACAACCAAACCATTGATATTTTAATTGATTCAAGAGCTAGTCATAGTTATATAGATCCTAAGATGGTAGAAAGATTGCAATTACCAAGAAGCAAGCATGGAAAATCTTGGTTGGTACAGTTGGCTACAGGAGCCAAAAGAAAGGTTAATGAGATGTTTAAGTCATGTCTCATGGACATGAATGGACTAAACACCAAGGCATATTTGAATATCTTACCTTTAGGTTCCTATGAATGTTTAATCGGGATGGATTGGTTGGACCCACATCATGCTCTATTGGATTTTCATAACAAAGCATTCATTTGCTTGGATGAAGAAGGGAACCAAAGGAAAGTGCATGGTATTCCCAGGGTAGTAACCGTTAGAGAAATTTCAGCATTGCAGTTGAACAAATGTTATAGAAGAGGATGTCAGATATTTGCAGCTCATATGGAAGAGACACCTAAAGACAAGGTGCCAAATTTGGAGGATTATGCAGTCCTGATAGAGATTAAAGATGTATTCAAGGAGGTACCAGGACTACCCCCAAAGAGAGACCTTGATTTTTCTATAAATCTGACACCAGGAGCAACTCCCGTGTCAAAGACTCCATACAGAATGAGTACACCAGAATTGAAAGAGTTGCAAATGTAGCTTGAAGAACTTCTTAATAAGGGGTATATTCTCCCAAGTGTGTCACCTTGGTGTGCCCCAGTTTTGTTTGTGAAAAAGAAAGATGGAACGTTAAGGTTGTGCATAGATTTCAGACAGTTGAATAAAGTGATTGTAAAGAACAAGTAGCCTCTGCCAAGGATCGATGATCTCTTTGATCAATTGAAGGATGAAAAGATATTTTCAAAGATAGATCTCAGATCGGGATACCATCAGGTAATAATTAAGGAAGAAGATATCAACAAGACCTCCTTCAGGAAAAGGTATGCTCATTATGAGTTCAGAGTGGTGCCATTTGGGTTGTCAAATGCTCTAGCTGTTTTCAGGTGCTTAATGAATGGTGTTTTCCAAGAATATTTAGACAAGTTTGTCATTGTCTTTTTGGATGAGATTCTTATATACTGTAAGACAGATGAAGAACATGAACATCATTTGAGGATGGTGTTGCAAGTATTAAGGGAGCATCAGTTGTATTCAAAATTGAGCAAGTGCTCATTTTATCAGAAACAAATTCATTATTTGGGGCATATCATCTCAAAAGATGGGATAGTAGTAGACCCTGGGAAGATAGAATCCATTAGGGAATGGTCAGCACCAAATAATGTGACAGAGGTCAGATCATTCATGGGCCTTGCAGGCTACTACAGGATATTCATTGGAGGATTATCAAAGATAGCACACCCAATCACTTCCTTGCAAAGAAAAGGTATGAAGTTTCAGTGGACGTCGGACTATGAAAGGAGTTTCCAACATTTGAAACAATTATTGACAAGTGCTCCAATACTAAGAATTGCAGACCCAAATGAAGATTTCATGGTATGCACAGATGCATGTAATGAAGGAATTGGTGGAGTCCTCAGTCAAAACGGATTTGTGATATGTTATGAATCAAGGAAGTTGAAGGAGCATAAAAGAAAATATGCCACTCATGATTTGGAGTTGGTAGCCATAGTGCATGCCCTGAGGAAATGGAGACACTACCTCATGGGGAAAAGGTTTGAGCTAAGAACATACCACAATGGTTTGAAATATTTATTTGATCAGACAAATCTAAATGCTAGACAAAGCAGATGGTTAGAATTTCTAAGTGAATATGACTTTGATATAAAAAATATCAAAGGAAAAGAAAATAAAGTGGTTGATGCACTCAACAGGAGGGTGCATGAGCTTCATGCTACAACCATTAGCATGTATCAGACTGATGTAAAAAGAAAAATTCTGGAGGCTGCAAATACAGACCTGCAGTACAAAGAATTGATAGAAAAATTACAACAAGGTAAGACACCACAGAACATGGATAGTTATAAGTTGGGAGTAGATGGAATACTGTTGCACAAGAACATAATTTTTGTACCCAATGTCCAGGACTTAAAACGTATAATTTTGCATGAGATGCATAATGTTCCTTATGCAAGGCACCCTGGATATCAGAAAACCATAGCAGCGGTCAAGAGCTAACACTTTTGGCCAGGTATGAAGAGAGAAATTACAGAATACATCGCTAGGTGTATGGAATGCCAGAAAGTTAAAATAGAGCATAGGCACCCAACAGGATTGCTGCAACCTTTTCTCATTCTTGAATGGAAGTGGGAGGTGGTGACAATGGATTTTATTACAGGATTTCCCAGAATAGGAAAGCTACATGATTCAATTATGGTAGTGGTGGACAAGCTTACAAAAGCTGCCCATTTTATTCCACTAAAAACTACTCACAAGGCAGCATATGTTGCTGATATTTTCATGAAGGAAGTGGCATGATTGCACGGAATTCCTAAAACGATTGTGTCTGACATAAATCCAAAATTCACCTCGAATTTCTAGAAAGGATTGTTCAGAGGATTTAGAACGAATCTGAACTTTAGTACAACTTACCATCCTGAGACTGATGGACAGACAGAGACGATGAATAGAGTGACAAAAGATATGTTGAGAATGTATGTGATGGATAAACCATGAAAATGGGAAGATTACCTACATTTAGTAGAATTCGCTTAGAAAAATGGGTATCAGACATCATTGAAGATGAGCCCATTTGAAGCACTTTATGACAGAAGGTGCAATACTCTAGTAAGATGGGATAATCCAGCAGATAGAACAGTAGTCGGGCCAGAGTTTCTCAAGGATATGGAGGACCAAATGATAAAAATTAAGCAGAATTTGAAAGGCGCCCAAGATAGACAGAAAATTTATGCTAATAAAAATAGAATCCACAGAGAATTCAAAGTGGGTAATCATGTTTTCCTGAAAGTGAAAGCTAACAAGAGTTTCCTAAAGCTGGGAAGCTACGCCAAGTTGGCAACCATATTTTGTGGACCATTTGAAATCCTAGAGAGGATTGGTCTAGTTGCTTATATGATTGCATTGCCTGCATCTATGTCTGTTCATAATGTATCCCATGTATCATTGATAAAGAAATACATACCTGATGCTAATCATGTTATTGATTGGAATGTTATTCATGTGGAGAAAGAAGGCGCTTTCCAAGTGCATCTGGTGCACATTTTGGATCGAAAAATCAAATAGCTTTGGAATCGATCCATAGGGCTTGTAAAGGTCCAATGGACCTGGTACGGACCTTAAGATGCTACTTGGGAGCATGAGGATTCAATGCGGGTAGAATACCCACATCTTTTTGAGAAATTCTGAAAAATGTGTTGTATATCGGTACATGATGCGAAGATCCAGGCAGATTCGGTGGTTGTTGTGGAGGTAAGTAATTCATTGGGTTGTACCCTTGAATGGGATCATAGGGTTGAGCGTTTGAGACCCAAATAGGATTAGACATACCTGGATATGGTTGGCTTATACCGGGAGGTATAACGGATGTAGCCAGAGGCTTTTGCCCCCCAGTTGATTGAGGGTTATGTTGTATTAGATGGTTCCAATACTGGGCCAAGGATGGAGGTATGTTTTGTCCGTAGAGTGGGGTCAGTGGGTGTTGTCCTCCAATCGAGGGTTGTGTGCCAACTGGGGGTTGTGTTCCAATTGGGATTTTTGTTCCAATTGGAATTTTCCCTACAAGGGGGGGTTGAGTCATACCTCCTTGGTGAAATTGTCCACCAACAGGAATCTGGTAATTTGGTGTGAATGATGGAATGGTGCCATTAGGATCAGTGCCACTGATAGAGGACGGAGAATGTCCTCTGAAAGGAGACAGAGGAAGTCTTGGAATGAAATCGGGAGGGGAGTGCTCAAAAGAAGAGGGACCACCAGGAGTTCTGTATGTGATTTGCGTAGGAACGAGAATAGAGGCATTCAATGCACGGTATCTGGGTGGAAGAGTCAGGGTAACTCTGGGTGAAAGTAGTGTGCCAATAGGGTCTTGGCTAGCCGCGGTAATCCCGGTGTGAAGACTCGTAGTATCTGTGTAATGGACCATTTGTAAAGGGAGAGTTAAGATGTGGTCAGCTCGTGGAGCTTTTGTACCAGGAAAATAATAAGTAGTAGTAAAAGGTACTGCATCTGGGTCAGAGGATTTGGGGAACGCAGGTGAGATGGTGATATCAATGCTTGCTCCTGAACCAAAGAGATCCCATCTAAAAACGCCAGTAGTCCAAAAAGGGTCTTGGCCCTCAGATCCTGGAAAAGGTCCAGTCGGTGATCCAGAAGACAAAAAAACTAAGTCTCCGGAAGAAGTCACTCATATAATACGTCTCTTAGAGTCAGGATGAAGTCGAAAGTACTCTCGAGAATTGGTAATTCAGAACCATTTTAGAGAGTCAATTCTTTCCACTTGTGGGGTAGTGACATCTTGGACTTCACTCTGTTGAGGAGAGCCCTCTGGTGTACTGGTAGGAAGGGGTTGAGAACCTTCCAGATTTTCTGGGGGTAAGCCCTGCATTCTACGTGAACGATGTGGAGGGTTAATTTTGAACGAATTAAAAAACTGACGAAGAGAATTCTATGGTCAACTTGGGTAAAAAAACAACACGCGCTAGTAAAAAAATCTAGGAAGCAAAACCAAGAAAACAAGACCTACTGATTCTGAAGTCACTAGTTGGTTATGAAATCCAACGTTGCAATGATGAGACGAGAAGGGGTTGGGCTAGGGTGGAAAAGTTACGTTGATGACCTGCTTAACGGACTTACACCTTGGTGCAAGATCCCACACATAATCGTGGGTATATCCTCCAAGGAGCCCGAGTGAGTTTTGCCAACATCGATTCCAGGTACCGTGAAGACTTGCCCCTTCACAGTCACCTTGTGTAAGACCCTAAGAAGATAGTCCACTAAGGTTACCACCAACAACTATAAATCCTGGGGGACAGTTGACACTATGATCCACACGCAAGGGTAGGGTATCTAGCCCGAAATCAACTTGAGAGGCTTCCACTCATCATTGTGGGTATACCTCCATGTGAACCCCATAATACATGCAATCTCTACATCGATATCAACAAAGCAGGGTAAATAACTCTGTCAATATCAATGCGACCTTGGGTTTGACCCTTGTGTGAGAAGGGCTTCCCAAGACAAAATGTTGCAAATGGAATTTGACACTCCTTACCACAAGATGCTATTGTGTGTTTTGTGCTTTGGAGAGTAAATCTCTCTACCTATTCCAAAGATCTAGCCTAGCTAATGTTGGTGTAATAGAGTCCTAGAAAAGAGTTACTAGTTAAATTTTAAAAATTGCGAAATATTATTAGAGGCTGTCATTACTCAAAGGAGACGGAAATGAAACCAATGTTGTGTGAGACTCTAACCCAACAATGCATAGATAGGAATGAAAAATATCAATTCTTGTTCAATGAATCCTATTTACAGGAGGGAAAGAGAAGTTTTCTGGAACAATCTTGAACTATGATATACAATCTTCTTCGAAATGCAATATCAACAAGTCACGAATCAATGCCAATTCTCTATTTGTTCTATTTCAACAATTGATTTCCAATATTTTCAAAATAAAAATGCTTTTAAAAAGAAAACTGTTTTTTACTTTTCAAAAAGAACCACACAACGGTGGTGGAACTAAGGAAAACCAAAACCTAATGAAAAGCAACATACAAAACCCAAACCAATCTTGCAACAAAGACAAAAATGAAAAGCAGACAAGACTAGTCTTTTCAAATGCACGAGGACAATGATTTTCCAAGTAACGATAAATTGAGAAAGACAATTGATCCTAACTCTTGAACCGATCACCGGCTCCCAACCAAACAAGCACTCAGATTCCAGGATTAGAGATTATATCCTTGCTAAGAAAAGGTCAAGAGATGACAGTTGAGAAAAATGAACAAGAAGTGCTTTTGATTTCCAAAGACTAATCATTCACAAAATCTGAAGTCAAGAAACAATCAATCAATGGCCCAAGAAGTTCTCTTCAGACACACATACAAATCTGGGTATCTGGGCATACAAAAGACCTTAATCTCAAAAATTTTCAAAAAGGGTTCGCAGGCAAGCAATAGTGTACAGTGCAAGAATGGAGCATTCTCACAGGATGGTCACAAGCAAAGTGCGAGAGGTTTGCACTTCACTGCACAACAGGGTGCGAACTCCAGTAATTCTCACAGGCAAGAGAAGGGTTCAGTGCGAGAATGACTAAAACTAGGCAAAATTTAAAAAAAGACAAAGTTTTTGAAGGGACTTCTGGACCTAGAGAGTCTGTCAAGGTCCCCTGAAGACTCAGAGATTGATAGAAATGAAAAAAGATAAGGCAAGAGAAAATGGCCAAGGAAAAACACCAAGAACCACCAAAAAAATGGGTTGCATCCCTAGTGGAGTCACCAATTTTGTTATCAGACTAATCGGTAGGTGCGGACACTAATAGATCTCCCTAGATCCACCTGGATCTAGAACAAAACGGGATAGGACATGACTCTTTCCCTAAGTTGTAGTCATTGAATTTACTAGTAAGGAGGAACAAGTGACATACCTTTATATCGCTTCCTTAAGTCTTTGTTGCTCCCGCTTCACTCCAGTGCTCTCGTGAGGTCAATTCCAAGACAACACAAACCAACCAAAGTGAAGATAGCACAATGTATTCAACGTCAAATTATGCATATGATCAAGGAATTACACAATAAAGTAAGAATGACTTTATGGGAAAGGGACATGCCATTGTATCATATTAATTGAAAGTAGAAGATACAACTTGATTGCCTTGATGTCGCAAGCTTCCTTTCAGTGACCCTTGGTTCCAACACACACACTTTCTCTGTACTTGCATGAAGAAGATCCAATTCCTCTTGATAGACCAGCTAGAGTCTCCAAGATTCTGTCTAAGCAAGGTTCTTCACACAATTCCTTCACCAATTCTTCAATTAATCTTGCTTAACCTTTTCCATGAGAAACCATTCAATATATAGGAGAAGGAGATATGGTTACATGGATGAGGATGATCCCATCAAATATGAGAAGTCAGTAAAATGACAACCATACGAATGCCAACTCATTTTCTAGAAGATTCCCTTCTAGAACCCTCGAGACCTCTTCTCTTTTCCAATCTTGAAAACAGGTTCGCACCCTATGTATGGAGCAAACTGTGAGAAGTTCTCACCCTAGATGAAGGTGGCCTGTGAGAATAAGGCATTCTCACACCCTAGGCCATATGCAGCCTGCGAACTCACTTTGAAAATGTGTTTTTGGATGGAGAGAAGATCCACTTTTCTCAAGCAAAAAGTCCTTGTTGGGAGCCTGAAAGCACCATTGTTAATACATCACCAGGATGACCAAAATCATGTGTAACACCTGGGTCTGCCCCTTGTGCCAAAAAATGGTTCTGTTGCCGGGACTAAAACTATGATTGCTGGGAACTAGAGAAGAAGAAGCTCTGTACGTAGATCTGTGCCCTAGTATGCAACACTCTACTTGACCTGTGAAGCCTTGTGCCAAGAAATAAAGGTTAAATCTGTAAGAGAAAAGAGCGATACTAAAGAAAAGAAACAAGATCTGAACGTTTTTGGTGCCCTAAGAAAGGTAAAAGTGGAAATTTTTGCAAGAAAGAGGTAAGATCTGTAAGCTTTGTGCTCTGATAAAGATAAGAATAGTTAAAAGTCTTAAATCTGAAAGATTTGTGCTCTATAGAAGTAAGATAAGTGAAATTTTTATTTCTAAAAGCATGAATGTAGGTATGATTGATAGATTTTGTCCTAGCTAGAAAACTAGGGCATTATTAGATGAAAGAAAGTTTGATATAAATAGATCTGATAAGAGTAATGATAGATATGTTATACATATGCATAGAAAGAATATTTTGACTAACAAATGGATGCAGGATCCTAGAAATAATGTTTTGCAGACCAGCTACCATGATCATAGTGTGTAGTACAAAAGAGGTTGGGGATCATTTAAAAGAAAGAGAATATTAACCCTATGTTACAGTTGCAGAAGACCGGGACATCTAGCTAGAGAATGTCCTGGTGGAAGATATAGTTGTCTTTGTTGCAAGGATTTGGACCATGAAGTATTAGATTTCCCTAGAATGATTGCTAATCTTGAAAGATTGAATCTGAAAGAAGAAAACCCTAAGGCAGATCCAGAAATAGCAGAACCCCAGAAAGAATTAGAAAAGATGTTACTGTAGATGAAAGACACCTTGAATGACCACCGCCATGTTAATTTATCAGAGATCTTTAAGGAAAAATATTACCTCGAAGTAAGGATAGGAGACTTCGACATTGACTGTATTTTGGATGAGGAAACACAGGTGAACGTTATGATAGAGAGAACTTGGGAAGCTATAGGAAGACCTGTTATGATCCCTTCACTAAGTCGAATAGGGTTATTCAGAAGAAAATTGGTAAACCTATGTGGAAGGCTCACTCAGATATCTATGAATGTCAATGGAACTTCGACTGAAGAAGATTTTGAGATTATCAAGTTTATTGAGGACAACACCATGTTTACTATGTTACTTGGAAATCCTTGGATTGAAAGAGATCAAGCCAGAAAGAAGGAAGAAGAAAAAGTTTTAGAACAACAGAGACAAGAGTTAAAAGATTTTATGACCAAGAATATTACACAGTTGATTGAGGAACAGAAGAAGCTCCTTGACTCTAGTGACCCCAATGTCGAAGCTGAAAGAACATCAGAAAGCTCATGGATGACCAAAGCACTTGTCCCAGAGAAAGAAGAATTATTAACCTTGAAAGCATCTCAGCAATACAAAGTGATTACATCCAAGGAATATAGGAATTAGAATGGGAAAAGAACCATGGAGACAAAGCTCACTAGGAAGAAGAATAGAAAGTTAATTAAGAAGAGGGAGAATATTGAAAAAATACAAGGTATTCTAGATGGAACATCGCAGAGGGAAATTGTGCCAAATTCGAGCTTCGTGGCGAAGCAATATAGTCGTTGGAGGCCAATATGTCCATTGACTGTCACTCCGAATGGATCGAAAAGAATTTATGGGTTACTACTTTACCGTTGGCTAGCAACAGAACAGATAGAACGGAGTTAAAATCCAAAAAGAGAAGGAGCAACTTCTCGCGAAGTAGATTGGGATTGAAGAAGTAGTCAACAAATCATTTCTCTCTGTGAATGGCTTAGAACAGAAGGCAGAAGAACCCCTAGAATGTCAAGTGATGAATCTTGCTAAAGTTATTCAGCAACTTCAACAGAGAGTTGTGGAACTAGAGCTCTAGGCCATCCTAGGTACCCTGCAAGAAGAGCGTGACCAGAGAGAAATAACCACCCGGAGTACAGTAGAAAGGATTAAATCACTCACCGAAGAATGCAAGAAATTAAGTAGCAGAAGTGCGCAAACACATGAGAACCTGACCGAGAACCCAGAACTACGTAAATTGGAGTCACAGCTCCAGGAAGCGAAGTACCAAGTCGACAAGCTATAGGCGCAGCTGAAGGCCCTGTCAACTGTAGAGAAAATGAAGTGATCCCACGAGCAACGTGTCTCACAACAACAGATTCACATGATTCAGAGCAAGGTAATGGAGGTGACTCAACAACTTCAACTGTTGTAGGATAAAGAATGTCAGCTATTTTTAGAGATTGAGAACCAAGGAACAGAGCTGGAACAGGTCATGACTACAACAGAACAACACCTAGAGGGACCTATCAGTAACACACTCATTTAGGTGTTCGCTGAGCAAGAGGCAGTTGCAAAGAAGCAGGTCGAAGCAGCTTGAGCCAAACTCGAGGTGTTTGAAGTAGAATTGCTCAAACCTGAGTGACTTGGGATGAGTCATAGGTGAGTTTTGGGGGCATGTTGGCCCTTGACCAAGTTTGAGGAACACTTGGTCATAGTTGACCGTTTTTGGGACTTAGACGCCCTATTGAAGGAAGTGCACAAGACGAAGCACCAAGCAAAGAAGAGATCATGGGATCTTGGCCCACTTTGGGTCCTTTTTGGCCTTTTGGGTTAATGTAATGGGAAATGGATGTCAGACCATGGGTTTAACCACGTTTAGGCCCACTTTTGTAATGTATAAATATGTAGCTAGGCGATGTAAGAAGAGATTTTTCTGGTTTATCTGTGTGGTTAACTTGCAGAGCTAAGTGCAAGTGTTGTAAATGCCCTGTGCATATTGTAAGGAGCTAAGTGCAAGATATTGTAGAAGGATCTGTGCTTTTGGCACAAGGAAGAAGGATCTAGCGAGATGCGCACATCTTTTGTCATGTGCGAAGTGAGGATTGATGAAGCTCTGTGTTGTAACTACTTGACTGAGATAATAAAGAATAAGACTTTGTGGACGTAGCCCCAGGGTGGGGGTTGAACCATGATAACTCTTTGTGTTGTTCTCTGTGCCTCAACCTGATGTGTTGTTTCTCTCTCTGTTGCTAAGTGCTTTGATGTGTTTAGGTAGATCTATTGATGCTTTGTGCTTATGTGATATGAATGCATGTTAGATCTGATATGTAAGATGCTTAATGCTTGATCTATTGAATCTAATTTGTTGTATGTTGCTAAGTGATGGATCTATCTTAGATCTAAGTATATAATGTGTCACTCTGTGTTATCTGCGAAGTGAGATAAGGGTTGATTTGAGGTCAGCTATTAATGCTAAGTGTTGCGCTAAGTGTGTCTTCACAGATCTGTGTCCCAGCTAAGGTTGCAGACGTCTGCGTCCTGCAACCACCCCTACCTCTACCTCGGGTGAGACTTCATCTGCTTTGCAGGTGTTGCTAAAAGGTTTGGTAGTTAGGGTTTTGTTGGTGCACTCTTGAGCGTTGAACCCTGGGTATTCCCCTTGTTCCAACACTATAAACATGAACCCCTAATACCTATAAATCACAATTCTAAACCAATGTAACCTCTATTTGACTTGTAACTCCTAATGAGCTTAACTACCATAACCCCTAATACAACATTTTGACATGAAGAGCACTGAAACAACATCAAAGCCTACCATAACATGGCTCTACAATATCGATAATACAAAGGTCATGGCTATGTCAATTGACATAGGTGAAAAGGAATATGTGTCTAGTGGCACCAAAATAACAGGAGAATCATTAGTAGAGAATTGTAAATTCATTGTATTTGTGTTCAAACAAATACAAAGAATGTTCAATCATTACTAGAGAAATGAGGAACCAAATGCAAAGAATGTTCAAACTATCACAAGAGAGAGAATTTGTGTTGATTTCCATAGAACATGGAATGCATGATACCAATAAGAAAACTCCATAATTCATGTTGACCTAAAAATTATTGAACAATGAGTTGATAGATGCTAAAATATATAACTAGGGCTTCAACAAGGTGATCTATGAGAAACTTGGGAAGAATTAATTCTACATATTCAGAGGGCTATCATGACAATCAATTAGACTATTAATGACATCAATACCAAACATTTATTGATACGATGAAACAAGGAGTATAGGTTACAAACATTATGATCTTAGACAAGGATGGAGCACAAAAATACATATGGAAATAGGAGATCGCTCTCTAACAAATATGTTATTGGATGATGGTTCCATAGTAAACAATATGATGAAGGATACATGGGGAAAGTTAGAGAAATCAAAATTGAGGCCACTAGAGTTGTTGGTTGACAATAAAATCCATAAATCGCTTCGACAAGGTGATCAATGAACATTTCATATTGAATTCATTCAATAGATTCCAATGATCACTGCAACATTATCAATTGGACTATTAATGTTTTCAATTTCATATGGAAATAGAAGATCTCACTCTACCCAATTTAATAATATTAGATGGTGATTATAGAATAATCATTATGATGGATACAAAAATAATTAGAGAAACCAAAATTGTGACCATCAATAAGGAGAAATAGTCATTGATGATTAGTGAGCCAACACAATTGCATTCAAAAACAGAAGAATATTGAATAATTATTGATTTAATAAGTTTCAATAGTGAATGAGGAGTTGGCTATTTCTAGTGAATCCTCTAGAAGAAGGCAAGATGACCTATATGAATGCAATGGGAAAGGGTAGTATAACTAGAGGATTGCTTAGAGGTAATAAATCATTTGATAGTGGATCATTGTAGCATTGGAAGATGGATAATCTAAGTTTTGTGTTGCTATAATATAGAATCAAAACTAATAAATAAACCCAAAGGGAAGAATCCACTCAAGTGAATGATGAGAAGGAAAATTACCCATCACACGGCTTGACCAATGTTACCATTGGTAAATGTAAAATTCAATGAAGGTATCCCATGACCATACTAACTAATCTATTCTTAAATACAGGTAACGTATACCCACTCAAAAAATTAATGTAAAAATGAAGAATGAACCTCAACACATCATAATGGGAATTGAGTGGAGATAGAATTACTAGCCAAGCAATTAACATATTTAAGAGTAGAAAGAATTATTTACATGGTCCTATAAATATGGAAGCTAACCCATTGTTCAATAGGGGAGTGGGGGAAGTTATCCACCCCAAAATATGGAAGCTATGTCTAAGGACCCAAGGGGACAAAGGTTGAATTCTAATTTGGTGGGAATATTCCATTAGAAAAATCATTTCCTTTCTTAGATGTTATGGTATATAGTTGACGACATTTACAAGAATAAAATACAAGGAAATATTGGAAGAGCTCGAGGAAATTTCAAGAATGCCTCAGCTTATCCCCTCAATGAATAATAACTGACCAAACAATTACAAATACTAAAGGTTGATGAGACATATAAAAGACCGACAAAAGCATAAAACTCGCGTCAACCAAATTGGGTACTTTGAAAGAAAATTAGGGTTTATGGTTTACATGATGAAGTGATGATGGAAGAAAGTGGATGTGTCACTCAAATTTGAGTCCAGAAACCCTCCCATGTCGTTAAGGCATGCCAATAGTCTATCCATGAAAAATTTCAGTGCATACAGAAACTGTTTGAAAAGTTTCAACGTTGGCCCCATTCACAGGTCCCTGTTGTCGGACGTGTCTTGTCCTCATGAAATTTTCGTTCCTTGTTCCTCATTCCTTGACCATGGTGTAGTCCCCAAGATCCATTATGTTTGTACAAAATTACATACTAATGGCATAAAATTATCGACGAACTTTTTTCGTCGATAGTATAGAAAATTCGTCGCAAGATTATTTACATTCGTCTCTCTTGCGACGATATCAAATGATGCAGCTTGGATTCATTTCATATTTGGTTTATCAACTTGAAATCTCATTTTGATACTTTGCAAGCTAGTTGGACCTTAAGTCAAATACAAATATGAAACTTGGAATCATTAACATATCTATTAGAACATATGAAAAATAGTCGGGTTTATGGTTTACATGATGAATTGATGATGGAATAAAGTGGGTGTGTCAGTCAAATTTGAGTCCAGAAACCCTCCCATATCGTTAAGGCATGTGAATAGTCTATCCAGTTCAAATTTCAATGCATATAGATACAATTTGAAAACATTTCGACGTTGGCCCCATTCACATGTCATTGTTGCTCACCTCTAGTATCTTGATGGTTTTGATTAAGAAATCAATGAAATAGAGGGATTTTTCATCACAACTATGATGTAGCTACATTGTATATACATTAATGTAGAACCTGAAAGAAAAATGAAGAAAGAGCGACGAAAGCCTAAAACTTGCATCAACCAAATTGGGTACTTTGAAAGAAAATTAGGGTTTATGGTTTACATGATGAAGTGATGATGGAAGAAAGTGGGTGTGTCACTCACATTTGAGTTCAGAAAACCTCCCATATAATTAAGGCATGCCAATAGTCTATCCATGAAAAATTTCAGTGCATATAGAAACTGTTTGAAAAAATTTTAACGTTGGCCCCATTCGCAGGTCCCTGCTATCGGACGTGTCTAGTCCTCGTGCAATTTTCGTTCCTCATTCCTCATTCCCTGACCATGGTGTAGTCCCCAAGATCCATTATTTTTGTACAAAATTACATACTAATGGCATAAAATTATCGATGAACATTTTTCATCGATATTATAGCAAATTTGTCGCAAGATTATTTACATTCGTCTCTCTTGCGACGATATCAAATGATGCATCTTGGATTGATTTCATATTTGGTTTATCAACTTGAAATCTCAATTTTATACTTTGCAAGCTAGTTGGACCTTAATTCAAATACAAATATGAAACTTGGAATCATTAACATATCTACTAGAACATATGAAAAATAGTCGGGTTTATGGTTTACATGATGAATTGATGATGGAAGAAAGTGGGTGTGTCAATTAAATTTGAGTCCAGAAACCCTCCCATATCGTTAAGGCATGCGAATAGTCTATCCAGGTCAAATTTTAATACATACAGATACAGTTTGAAAACATTTCAATGTTGGCCCCATTCACACGTCACTGTTGCTCGCCTCTAGTATCTTGATGGTGTTGATTAAGAAATCAACGAAATAGAGGGATTTTTCATCAAAAATATGATGCAGATAAATTGTATATACATTAATGTAGAACCTGAAAGCAAAATGAAGAAATACCGACGAAAGCCTAAAACATGCGTCAACCAAATTGGGTACTCTGAAAGAAAATTAGGGTTTATGGTTTACATGATGAAATGATGATGGAATAAAGTGGGTGTGTCACTAAAATTTGAGTCTAGAAACCCTCCCATATCGTTAAGGCATACTAATAGTCTATCCATGAAAAATTTCAGTGCATATAGAAACTGTTTGAAAAAATTTCAACGTTGGCCCCATTCGCAAGTCCCTACTGTCGGACGTGTCTAGTCCTCATGCAATTTTCATTCCTCGTTCCTCATTCCTTGACCATGGTTTAGTCACCAAGATCCATTATTTTTGTACAAAATTACATACTAATGGCATAAAATTATCGACGAACTTTTTTCGTCGATAGTATAGCAAATTTGTCGCAAGATTATTTACATTCGTCTCTCTTGCGACAATATCAAATGATGCAGCTTGGATTCATTTCATATTTGGTTTATCAACTTTAAATATCAATTTGATACTTTTCAAGCTAGCTGGACCTTCATTCAAATACAAATATGAAACTTGGAATCATTAACATATCTACTATAACATATGAAAAATAGTTGGGTTTATTGTAATTTCCATGATGAATTGATGATGGAAGAAAGTGGGTGTGTCAGTCAAATTTGAGTCCAGAAACCCTCCCATATATTTAAGGAATGCAAATAGTCCTTGACCATGATGTAGTCCCCAAGATCCATTATTTTTTTACAAAATTACATACTAATGGGATAAAATTATCGACGAACTTTTTTTGACGATAGTATAGCAAATTCGTCGCAAGAATATTTACATTAGTCTCTCTTGCGACGATATCAAATGATTCTTGGATTCATTTCATATTTGGTTTATCAACTTGAAATATCAATTTGATACTTTGCATGCTAGTTGGACCTTCAATCAAATACTTTGAAGCTCACATGGCCCCGCCCCTCCCCCTCACATCACTCTCAATTGATCCCCAAAACCCAATCTATAAAATATAAAATAATTGAAAGCAATGTCCTATTAAGATTCATGCACAGAAACTACAAAAACAAAAATTAATGAAGGTACATGAAATTATGTGTTTCTAAATGATATTTTTAGTCTACCACGTACTTTATTATATTGAAAACTATTTTCAGGTTTCAAATAATAATTAAACAACATGCAACCTAGGATATAAAAATGTCACATAAAACTTAAAAACATGTAATTAACCCATGACATTAAAAGTAAATTATTTTAAGAGAATAATTCATACAAATTAAAATATTATATAGTCACGTACCTAATCCAACCTCAACATTTGTGTAATCATCCTTATTCTCTATCTTGTGTTGGAAATATGGCTATAGTAGAGATGACGCAGATGGTCAAGGTTGTCAATGGCTATAGTAGAGATGATGCAAATGGTCAAGGTTGTCATTGATGGCAATCGGTCAGATGGTTAAGGTTGTCATTGATGGCAATCGGTTGGTTATGGAGCACGCACAAGAGATACTGGAACACAGAAGCTGAAACACAGATGCTGAAACACAAATGTTGAAACACAAATGCTGAAACACAAATGCTGGAACACAGATGCTGGAACGCAGATGCTGAAACACAAATGCTGAAACACAAATGCTGAAACATAAATGCTGGAACACAGATGCTGGAACGCAGATGCTGAAACACAAATGCTGGAACACAGATGTTGGAACGCAGATGCTGAAACACAGATGCAGAAACACAATGCTGAAACAGAGCTGGAACTTATGCTGAAACACAATGCTGTAATAGTTGAAACACAGTAATGTTACATATGCTCAAACACAGCGCTGGGCTGAAACACAATGCTGGAAAACTATGCTGAAACAGCGTTGGATCTTTGCTGATCAAAACACACGCCTTAGCCACGGCCATGACTAGCAGCAGCAGTTACCAATCGTTCTCTTTAAGAAACACACGAATAATGCCATTCACAACGCAATTGGTGTGGCCATCATCAAACGACTATAATGCACAATCAACGGAGCTTAACATTGTGATGCAGGAGCATCCACACGTCATCAAGCGAGCCAGCGCGCACGGAGAAAGAACTTACAGCTGGACAGTGCCAGCGCGCACATTTTTGAAATGCTTTGGAGATTGTTGCGCCGTCGTTTGGATGAGGCATTCAAAGCCAAGCGCAGTTGTATTGTATTAGTAGATAGGAAGGAATTTATGTGAATTAATGCTGTTAGA